>JAHWFP010183404.1:0-56955 GCA_023313725.1 Lithobius niger | reverse complement strand
AAAGAGAGATAAAGACGTTCCGGTAATTCCAAGAACCTGCCCCTACAATCCGCATCAAGAAGAAGCCCTGATCCATCTGCACAAGACGCAGCCAGAGCAGGGAGCTCATGAGCCCCAATTTTACTTGGCAGGCCCTTTGATTCCTTCGCAGATCCATCGTCCAAGCTTCCTCGTATTATGGAAGGCGGTTTTACGTCATCAGATTAGATCTTTCAGTAGGAAATGTGAAGGAGGTCTAACTTGGATTCCACCTGTCGAGTGTGAAGTTATGGGAAACACCGTCTCATCAAGATAACGCCATAGAACTCGAATGGAAATTGGGACCTCTCTCTCGTCTTGATCGACAAAGGGTAGTGCACATGGTTGGTTTGGGAACCACGTTAGGCTTCTGGTTTATAGCTCTGAAATCGGCCTGAAAGTAAAATGAGAGGACCAGCCTCGAGCCAACCTGATGTAATTGTCTTCCTTGAGAACGCCACCAACTCATTTCGCTTGGCGGCGGGAGCCAGAGCCACGAAAAAACTGTTTTCAAAGACAGTTGAAAAAGAGATGTCGAGTGAAGGGAGTTAATATTTTTTTTTTTAGGCCTGACAAACCGAAGGCATTTTTTATATGGGGAAAAGTTGTTTAGTTTATGTTTATGATTTTACGAACGCCAGAATGAATCATGAAATCATAAGGCTGACGATATTCAAGAAACGACAAAAAGAACGTTTCCGAAGTGTTCGTTGGATTGAACTGGTGATATGTGCACCGAGAATCCAAATTTCTCATGTTACCGAGTAAGGGGTTGTTGACAGACGGTGACCGCGGAGAAGACGCTCGACGACTTCACTCGCAAAAACTGACAGTGAATGTTGGCCGTCCCTATCTCCACCCGTGAATGAAGAAAATCAGGGAATGGGTGGGTCGTCTTTCCGACGTGATGCACTAGGATGAACCTGGACACTGGAAGAGGAATTGGACCTTCCTTCATAAGTTCCAAGATTGATGTGAGAGAACTGGTTTGAATATCTAAATTGAAAGGTCATGTCGAATAGACCGGCACGAGACACTTTTCAGAGCTCCGTACATATTTGACCGAACCTGTCCATCAGTGCCTGCTCAAATGTCACTGTGGTTTGTCGGTCGTTCTAAGTGCGTAAAAAAAGTGACACCGGAGGTATGTCAGGTATGCCAGATGAAAGCTCATGACACTAACTGTATGGTTGCTTCACTAAAATTATGATCGGATTTAATGCAGGTTGATGTTTACATATTTTTCCTGTTTTCATGGTGTAAAATCTGGGTTGAGACTACACAGGAAAAAAACAAAGGGTACTTGGAGAATGAGTAAAAACTCAAAACCTAAGAAATGGAGGAGTTTTTTAAGAAATTTATAATTTGTGAGTCCATGGAGGCCAATCAGAATGGCCATGGGCCATTTTTAAATTTATTTTTAGAGTATTGCTGGCCCATCAGGATATCTTTGCTTCCCAGACCTGCTTCTGACCTAAGCTATGAATCGTGCATCATCAGGATTAATAATTTAGACCATTGATACTTTAATCTTCAGCTGTAAGTAATTGGAGTATTGGTAAACCAAACAGACCAAGTTTTTCAAAATTCATAATAAGGTGAATGTAATTTCATAGAACATACAAATCGCCACTTGGGGGGGTGGTGGTTGTAATTCGTTAAATTCACCCAGAGCTTTAATACTGTTCCATCTTCATTCCTGTAGTTACACCCCTAACTTAACTAAATGTTAGTTCTTTAAAAATGTCTAAGCGTAAAAAAACGTAAACTTGTTAGTTTTTGTTAGTCGGTAATGCAAGTATCGACCAATGCGGAGAGATATTTCTCTCCATAGTCTACTCCGAAATTGTTTCCATCGGAAAATTTTTGTTCACCCAATAGGTTTTTGATCCCTTTCCTAAAACCATTTAGGATTTTATTCTGAGTACCTTCAAGGCTTGCTTATTTGGATCGTATGCTGTCCTCCAACCTTCTAGTCAGCGGGCCTTTTAGCAGTACTAGTGAAACTAAGCTGACCACGCGAGCCAGAAAAGTGCTGCAAATAAAAGGTTGCCCATTGTTGTAAAAGGCTGCTATTCGTGGAATACAAAAACAATGTCGATTAGGTTTAGTGAAGACATTATCCGTATTTATGTGAAGCGCTTACACGAAGTGGACCATTCGTGGCAGAATCTTCTGGAATATGGGGGTTGTCATTTTGTGTACAGAAGGTACGCAGAGTAGCGTCTGTATGGATTGGTAGGTTTTTCGAAACAATTACAGGGGATTAGCCACGAATAAAAGCAATGCCACAAGCTAATCGTTATAAAATCAATTAAGGTAAGACCGCTTGCATGCCGAATTAGTGGTGAGATGGCTGCCATCTTTAGGAAATAACTTTCTTATCGGCACAGGTGATGAGAAGCTGATTCGTGCGATTTAAAATGTAAAACAAATTTCGAGCATAACACAGCTCACATGCGCGTTTATTTTCATTTAGCTACATTTTACCTACATGTTCGTTTTCCCCCGAGTGCTGGTATTAAGTGCTTTTATTGTTTTCGATCATGCTGCAGCATTTTTTGACGCTTTTGATGAGAACCTATTTGCTTTTTTTTCCAGATTATTAACTTGTATAGGCTTTTGCCTTTTCATGTAAGTATCATAACACACCTTGATCGACAGAATCTACCAAATATTGTAATTTAAACCTGCAAGAGAGCTTATGTAGGGATACAAAAAAATATACAGCTTTACATCCCTGCAGTATTTATTTTCAGTCTTCTGTACAGCCGTACCGGCTGAGAAGACTGTTGCAACGACTTTCTGTCCGTCCATCCCTCCGTCCGTCGTTTTTTTTCAACTTCACAACGGTACCAGATAGACGACCACTGTTTACAACGTTGGATTCAGTGTCAAAAGTTAGTTAAATAACTAGGCAAATTAAAACATCGTTACCTCCTAGACTTCTTCGACGTAACTAAATTAAATAACATACCATCGTCGAATTGAATCCTAAGAATTTGTGTTAACGCAGCCGTAAAAACAAAAACATTTTAGCTTCGTTAAGACTTGTTGCATTGTTGCATGAATGAATAGGCTTAATCCCTAGGCTTAGGCCTAGGTAGAGGCCTATCTGCTTCTTAATTAAGCCTAAAATCACGCTACCATGGCAACGTCAAGATGCTACGAGTCACTGCTGGCTTTCTCAACAGCGTCTCTCCTGTCCCTTCCTTACTACCACTGATCCATATAGGCTACGTTGCACATCGTTGTAACACTGTGTGCCTGGATCGAGGCATACTGTGTTGCAAAAATGAATAGGCTTACTGTATACAATCCAAATCTCCGTCAGCTGCTACTTATGAAATGAAAGTTGTAAATTAGGCCTAAACGTTGACAATTATGCCTAAAATGTAAAATAAGCTTAAAAGCTTAACATTTTTAACAGGCAGTTCTGATGGTTATTGCTTTGAGATTATATACGAGATAGCTGTTGCAATGCGTGATAGAGAAGTGTGCCACTATTGGTAGTGACAAAACTGTACAGAAGACCGGATGCGACTAGGTAGTCGCTGTAGCCGCTTGTTTTACATGCTTTTGCCGGAATGCTGCTCAATATAAAGTACTTGCTTGTATCTGTCTGGCAGGCACTTTATAAACGCAGCTTTAGTAAGTGGGTCATTAAAGCAGAGTATTCTGGATACATTGGCATGTTACTGTCAAATTTGGGTCTCTCTAATGTGTATCGTTAGTTCTCAAAAGATCAGAGACTATCCAGAATCTTCCAAATAGAAAGAGTTGGATGGAGGGTTGGGGTTGCTGGTTAACATCTGGCGCTGTCCCGAGTGGATAGGATCTTATGGTAGTGCTGGTTACTTCCTCAGTCAACGGCTACGTGGCGTTGCTTAAAGAAGTCGTTTTTTTTGTGATAAGTCAACTGGCTTGAAGCCCGCAAGCGAAATCTGCAGCTTCTCTAGACACTGTTACAAGTGGGAGATACAAAAGAGTAACAAGAGTATTAAGAGAAGAGTATTAAGTCATAAGGAGGGGGTTTCGGTACTGGTGATTGCTGATGAGGGGGAGAGGGGGTGGCAAGTTGATGGCAGTAAAACCCCAGTAAAACGTTGAAATTACGCAAAAAAGGTCCTAAAAACTGGATGAAAGGGGGGGTAATTTAGAAATTTAGAAGCCATTTTGGCGTTTTGCTGGGTGCATGTTTTAGGATTATTTTTGGGCTTCACGTGTTCAATACTTCCAGCCATTTAATAAGTTAAGATGTAGTCGCATATGAAAGTCTGTCATTTTTTTAGGACGGAAGAGAGACTGCATCTCGAACGAAACCATGTTGAATCCCCTTGGCAACAATGGGGTACATAAATAACGAGGATCATATGAACATCTGTTTAAGCTGTTCTCATGATAGCTTGTACAAATCCTTGTACTTTAGTATGGTTGTGCTTAATTTCATTGTCTGCATGTTCTTCTGCATGTTTACTTTTTTTCATTTTGTTTTACGAAGAAATTGCTTTTAATGACATGGTACCGATTTCGTTATGCATGTTAATATTTCTTTTTTTTTAATTTTGTTGTAGATTTCTTAATAAAAACGTGGAAATATAAATTCTCTAGGGATTTGCCAATTTCATAGGTAGTTATTAATGTCTAGACCTCTTATCGAAAGTAACTCAAGATTCGGACTCTTGTGATGCTGCTGCAGGAAGAGTTTCCAAAATTGTCTACAAATAATGAGATGCATATTTTTTAAACTGGTATCCACTGCAGGGTTAATCCACGTGACTAAAGCTAGTCAAGATTGAGGGCTGGAGATAAAAGGCACATTTTTTTTCCTTTGCGAGGTAGTATTTTTTTCAACCTCACGTGCTTTACTTCCTCCATTTCGTTGGCAGTAGTTTTTTTTTTCGTAGCAGCATTCTTCTCTAAACTCTTCCTTTCGTTGTGCTTTCGTTTCTTCCGAGCGATCTTTGATCTCATAAGCATCTTAAAGTTGGATCGCTTTCTGCTTCTGTTTCGTTGTACGAAGTTTGCTGTTATCTGCTTTTTCTCTAAACCTTGCTTTCTTCAGCTCTGGCTGCAACAAAGCGAAATCCTTTTCCAACTGTCTTTGTCCCTATTCTCTTCCGCCAATTTTTTCTGGCCATTTTCCAGCAGATCGAGTCTCCGGGCATCGTTCCCGTTTTCTTTGGCCTTCTTCGCCCAATGTACTTTTCTTGATTTCAATGCTTTGAGAGTGATGCTGGCTTTTTCTTCAGTCGCTTCACCGCTCATCACATCGACCTCCGAATCAAAGTCGTCATCGTACTCCCAGCTACCTGTGTGGAGGTGGCCGATGGCAAGTGTGTTTTCGCCATCATTCAAAAGGAATGGCAAACGACAAACGATGCAGGTTGGTGTTTGCATTCCAGTGATGTTTAGTTCTTCCAGTAGACATTTTTTAATCATTATTTTTCCAGTTTGTATGGCACACAGTCTGGGTTGGGACTACACAGGATCAAATCTAAGTGTAATAGGAAAATAGTAAAATTCGTAATTTTTAGAACTCGCGAACCATGGTCAGTCCACTTCCGATGCTGGTAATCTCGGCCTAGGTCCCCTTCTGGGGAGAGGAGTCCACAACATCGGGGCGGACTTGTACTTGTTAAAACCCTACTATTTTTTCACGAAGGACGACTATTCCCTTTGCCTTAACGTTGTTGGACATCCCTGCGCTCTGATGTGATGTACATCTTCGAACGCAGCATAATTATGGTTCGGAGCATAATTGCTGGTATCAAAGCAATCGATGTCCCTGAGGATATCAGTTTCGTTTTTGATAACTGACTGTTGATGTCTGTGAAGATGAGCTTGACACGATTGCCACAAATTTTTCGTGCAAGATGTTAAACTAATCGGCGTGTGGTTGGGACATGTATTCAACGCCGTTCTGAAGTTCGTGCACTGCTTGACGTTGAGATGCTCCTACTTATTTTCCATTGTCTTGCCGAACACCAAGTATTCAACAGCTTAAAATAATCCTTTTTGAATTGTGCGGTCGACCACTGTCTTTAATTGCTATCAAATTCGTATAATTCTTCATCCACGGCTTCTGGTTGAAAGCAAGGATTCATTGCACATGGTGAAGAACTAGTCCGTGGTTACGGTAGAACCTCAAGTTAGGATAGAGGACCACGTACCTCTTTTGTGTATTGATCTTTGCAGCATTAAGATTAGTCATTCAACACCGCTTTTTTAATAGCTCGGGCATCTGCCAGACATATTGAGTGAACTAGGCGCACTCTTGTCGAGTCAATTTATTGAGGATCTCATAGGGGTTGGTAGGACGCGCTTTCCGTGGGGACACTGATTAGGATACATTCATTGAAAGGTCATGTAGAAGACGCTAGACTGTCCTGTCTGAGCACTTCACATGCATGTCACTGAACCTGTCCATCATAGCCAAAGAACTTGCCTTCTCAAAGTGTCACCAGAGGAGTCGGGTATGCCAGATTAAAGCAAATGACATTAAGTAGCATTGTCACCGATTAAAATGAGAACGAAAATACCCTGGCGCCATCTAGCGGCAGCATTGAATGTTAACCTGCGCAGCTTGCTCGCAGGTGCACGACAACGCACCAAATTTTCACCCAATAATTAAAGAAGCTCGTGGCTTGTTTGTTTCGTAAAAGAAATGACATTGTGCATTCCTTTGCTTGAGTGCTAGATAGTATTAAGTAGTACGCTAGATTTTGCAAGATTCTGCCTACTTTCAATCGGTGATAGTACCGGTTACTTCACGGGTTTCATTAGTAAGATTCTGGATTTAATGCAGGTTGGTGTTTGCAGTGATGTTTTAGTTCTTCCAGTAGACCATTATCATATTTCCAGTTAGTATGGCACAAAGTCTGGGTTGGAACTACATAGGATCAAAGCTAAGTGTAATAGGAAAATAGTGAAACCCGTAATTTTTAGAACTCGCGAGAAGTCTAAGGCTTCTCTAATTAGCGAGTCCAATAACTAGGACAGCCTCACCCCCACCCCTCTTCGGTATGGCCGGTTTTATAGCGCATTGTTGTGTGATTTCCTGTTTGCATGAATACACTGTCGTCACAGCTGCCAATTATTGTTGAAGGTCCTTACAAATTAAACACCACCGTTGTCCATCGCCCAAGCCTCCAAGATTCCCACTACAGACTTCAGTAGAGCAAAGATTATCGAGATTCACTGCAGACTTCCAATAGACTCAGGGTTATCGAGATTCCCACTGTGGCCAAACAAATACAAAACAAACAAAAACTACGATCTTAGTTAGATCTTAATTACATAGATTGGGGGCTAGTTAGGAAGTTAATGGCCAGGGGTTATTTTTTTAAAATTATTTTTAGAGCAGTGGTAGCCAATCAGAATTTCTCGACTCCCCACAACCTTGCCAGTCTGTTTCTGACCCAGTGGCGGAACAAGTACCCTTCGGACCCGTGTAGAAGTAAACCAAAAGGCCTTTTTATTTAAATTCATCTGCAATTATGCATTCTGATTCTATACAGTGCAGGGCTCTTGCAGGGACCCTCGTAAGCCAGGGTCTGTGTTCAGCTGAACACCCTGATTGCCTGCCCCTGTTCAGCCCTAAGTAGTGAACCGTGCATCAAGATTAATAATCTAGACACCGCATTCTTTTAATATTCAGCCGTAAGCTGTAAGCGTTGGCTGAAAAATAACTTGAAAAGTAATTGGAGAACTCGCAAAACCAACTTTGTAAAAGTAGGGTTTTCAAAATCTATATAACTAAGATCGTTGTTTTGTTTGTGTATGTGTGTGTGTCCTCAGTGGGAATCTCTATAATCCGTATTCTATTAACGTAGGTAGTGGAAATCTCGATAATGTTTATTCTTTTGTTTGCTTGTCTTTCATTAGGATTTTCTGTATAAGTAATGATTTGAACTATTTTTAACAAAGATGCACAGTACTGACGACGTCATGTTTTTTCTAGTCACACTATTTTCATGCTAACGGGGTCTAGGCCTGTCTCTTAATCCTGCTCTAACAAATTTGGTGACTTCGGTGCTTTTAGTCAGTTTCTAGCAGAAAACTACGTTCTAAAATGCTTAAAGGTCAGAAATCGTGAAACATGGTAATCGTAGTTACATGGTAAAAGGGGGATGAGCCTGAGCTTTGACAGGGTTGGCAACAGGAAAGTTATGGTACAATGAAAAATTCAAATCTCGTAAAAAAAATATAGTAACATCGCTCGCACGCCGGATTATTGGTGAAGATTGCTGCCATTAGTGGTGCGATGCTGCTTCGTGATTGCAATTTACAGAATAACGCACCATTCGTATCTTGGGCAGGGCAAGATTACTAACGCAGTGTTGCGCTTTTTTCATTTTGCTGCGGAATATCCCAAGTGTTTTTTGCCATGTTTGATACACTGCAGCATTTCTTATTGTAGGCCTAAACCATTTTTGACAAGCTTTTCATTAGAACCTATTTGCTTCTTTTCCAGATTATTAACTTATATATATAGGCTTTTGCCTTTTCATGTAAGTACCGTATACACCTTAATCAATGCAGATTTACTACAAATGAACTGTAATGAAATTGTAATTTAAAGCTGTACGAGTCTTTGCCAGGATAAGAAAATATAATTATCTTTACATGCTAGCTGTATATATATATATATATATTGGAATTATGTGTTGTTGACATGCTTTTGCTGAAATTCTGCTTAATATATAGTGGCACTTGTGACTAGCACTTAAAACCACAGCTTTAGTGAGTGGGTCATTAAAGCAATTGTTAAGTGTAGTCTTGATACATCAGCATGTTAACTGTCTATGCAGATCTTCTATGGTGTATCGTTTGTTTGCAAAAGATACAAAGACAATCCAGAATCTTCTGAATAAAAGCAGGGTTGGACGGATGCAGAACTGCTGGTAACATCCTCAAACCAACAGCTGGCACGAGTCATATAAAGGTGTCTGGTTCGGAGACGCGACCCTACAAGGATACTTAACATTGAAGGAGTGACCATATTTTCTTTTGTAGGTAGATAAAATACTTTAAAAATTGCTATGCAGGTTTTACCTTGTAAATGTTTGGGGAAAATGTCACTTGTGCTGTGATTAGTCCATGCACATGTTAATTCTATACAGTACCTTGAGGTTTGCCGCGCTCGCAGCCGAAGCCATGGCACCAGAAGCGTGAGGGACAATTTTGCTAGGTGGTTCCGATCAGAAATTCGTAGGATCTTTTAGATGCCGCAATCAAAGTGAGCACGAGGCATCACAGAGCCCTTCAATTACCGACAATGCCAGCAGTAGTTGTGATGAGGCTCTAAACAGGCTTTTTCACACGACATTCCAGTTATACCGTTAGGCTGGCTCATATTGCAAACGGTGTAACAAAGCTAAGATGCCTTTTAGCATTGCTTAAAAAGAAAGATGGTTTGGACAGGTGATGGATACAAAGCAGAAGTTAAACATGGATAATCGTAGCTCCTTGAACTAAGGACTTTTTTAGCCCCAGATGAAGCCATTTTTGCGTTCTTCTGGGTGCATGTTTAGGATCATTTTTGGCTTCACATGTTCAGCCATACTTCGGCCATTTAATACACTAACAGTCAAAAAAGTATGTATGTAGTTTTTTTTTAAAGAAGAAAAAATGGTGCCAACAATTTTCATATTTGCGATATCTTGTGCTTCAGTTTGGTTGTTAAAATTAAGAAATTACTTCATTTATATGTTTTTTGATGACATGGTACCAACTTCGTTGTTTGCTTGTTAATATTTCTTTTTTCAAATTTTGTTGTAGATTTCCTAACGAAGCTAAAACCTTTCAAGAAAAAACGTGGAAATTTAAATTGCTAATTTTAAAAGGTAACTAATGTCTAAACCTCTTCTCGCAAACTTTTCAAGATTCGTGCATTTTCTTTTAAGTTTTCGGATTATTGCTAAATATGAAATGAGTAAAACTCTGTTTCCTCTGGTGGAAAAAAAAATTACTCCCTTTACAGCTGATTCTATTAATTTATGAAATAAATGGACTGTTATGCAAGGATTTTTTATTCTTAAATTAAAAAAAAATCTTGTCAGGACAAGACGATATGAGAATGAAAAGAAGCAGGTCTTTGTAATAAGACAAACTGACTCTGCCAAAAGCTGCATACCAATAAGTATAAGTGATCGGGGGGGGGGGGGGGAAGAAAAAGTAATCCAACAGAATTAAAAATAAATATTAGGATTTAATAGAAGCGGAGCTGTTAAGTAATTCTATAATTCTATAGTAAACTTTAATTGTTTGGAGTAAAGACGCCAGTGAGAAACACATTGGAGGAGCCCGTTAAAAATATTACTTTGTATCCGGAGTAGTACATCGACTAGGCATAAACTGAACACTAACTGGTATTCCAGCTTGACCATGCTCAAGCCAATGAGAAGTATAAACATTTAGCAAGAATTCTGAAGTCTGATAGAATCTCCAAAGAATGAGCCACTCCCAATAGCATTGGGTATCATCGCTATGCATAAACTAAACACTAACTAGTATTCCAGCATGCCCATGGTCAAGCCAATGGGGAGTATACACATTTAGCAAGAATTCTGGAGTCAGATACACACAATCTCCAAAGAATGAGCCACTCCCAATAGTACTGGGTATCATTGCTACGTTTGTAATAATAAAAAAATAAAAGATGTGTTGTGCCAGTAATACACATTCGGTTATTTGCCGAGTGAAAATAAACAATGTTCCAATCGAAGTAGGAGTGGACCCAATTTTGCTTCCAGGTGTCTCCAGGAGACAGTGGCGTTAGGCAATTAGTTCCACGCTGGAACCACCCAAATGCAAAATGCCTACAATTTAACTTATGTTTTGGGACAACTAATTTAATGCTGTGACCCCTGCTTTTTGTGACGGAGCTTCGTTCCAGTATCGACAGCTCTGGTGGTATTCACCTGTACAAAAATTCTGTTAGCAAATTCTGTTAGCACAAGATCAGATCAGGTTTAAAAGTTTCAACTGCTGGGCATATGATGCATTTCTCATACCTGGAATTAGGTTCAAATCGCCTAGACTCAATTGTGTCAACTCATACTCCCAAGGTTGGGCAAACAAACCTTGTATGCCCAGATAAGGATGCTAGTGTTCCACAGGTAAAATGGTGATGCACGACAACAGCTCTACGATTTACTTGCTGCAATGGGAAGAGGTCTTCAGGTCGTGCCTGAACCAAATGCCCAGGTCTTTGTCAGTCGTAAAAAAATAAAAGATGTGTTGTGCCAGTAATACACATTCGGTTATTTGCAGAGTTAAAATAACCAATGTTCCAGTCGAAGTAGGAATGGACCCAATTTGGCCTCCAGGAGACAGTGGCGTTATGCAATTAGTTCCATGCTGGAACCACCCAAATGCTAAGAAAGATAATGCCTACAATTCAACTAATGTTGTGACCCCTGCTTTTTGTGACGGAGCTTCGTTCTAGTATCGACAGCTCTGGTGGTATTCACCTGTGAAAAATTCTAGATCAGATCAGACGTCAAACTTCGGAAGTTCCAGTGAGTCAAGGTTTAAAAGTTTCATACAGATTGTTGGTAGATGCCATTATTTGTGTTGCGTTACTTTCATTGTACAACACCATGCATTGTTGGAGCACGTTTCTGATGGTTCAATAAAGCAAGTTTAGCACGTAACAATGGAATTTTTCCCGGAAAACCTGCATCATTGCTTGCGTTGCAAAAAAGTATTCCAAAATTCGCTGTTCACTAGTGAACAGTACATCATTGCTAAGGTTTTAAAGTCTGGTCTGTTTCTTTCGAATTAATCATTTAGTTTTGGTTTTAGATTTCGGCAGCTAACAAATTTAAACGAGTGCAGCACCAAACACACGATATAAGGAGAACCTACTAAAACTGGATTCCACCATCATTTCAGGTGAGTTTTACCTTCAGAATTTTGCATGTAAGGGAGGGAGATCTTTGTGGCATTACGAACTGGAAATTATTTGTAATAAAGATGCAGAAATGGTCTGAGGTTAAAGCTTCCTTTTTACTTACTCAAAATTCCAATTTGAAATAACAGATTAAGCATTATGTATTACGTGGTGATGGTAGATGGCCTTGTCAAGCGTTGCATAATTTATGAATACTTCCTTAGGTAAAATGTGCAAATTTCACTGTTACAGAAACTCTTGTTCAAACACTACATCGTAATTTTTCCCTTATTTTACGTATGTAACAATCAGGTTTTAAATACAGTATGGTGAGAAAGCTACCTTAGTCCAAATCTAAATCCTCCAGCCATAAATTCTGCAGTAAGCTGAGAACCAAGTGTTGAATGAAATAAAGCATGGGAGCTTGACAAGTTGGCAGGGCCACGGTGAGAACTAACTTATGCCTTAAGCAGGGGTTGATCCAGGATTTATCTAGCGGGAGGTGCGAACCAACACCCACTGGATCTGCTTGTCCCTCCTGGAAGTTTTAACTTCTAAACTCTTTTGTGTAGGCTGTGTTGGGTATTGCATGCTAATTTCACATTCAGAAGTGTCTCCCGTCCCTCTTAACAGCTGCATTTGGACTTCGTTATAATGAGAAAGCTCTTGTTGAAGAAAATCTGTATTCTACAAGCCAAGTTAGCATTATGCTAAGCGTAGATCTAAGCGAGCTAAATGAACGAAACAAAAGGATTACGCCACGCCACAGAAAGAGCCATACCTAGGTTAAACCAGCTCCTCCCCCCCCCTCCCCCCGCCATAGGAAGTCTGAATGGGTCAATAAAAGCTTGCGTGTATAAAACGCTATTTTCAGGTCAAAAGTCACTCTTGAAATCCCGTAACAACAAAATCGATTAAGGTTTAAAGAAAATTGAAAAAAGTTTAAAAGTCCTAAAGTCCATTCATGCGCACACATTCTCGTCTTGTTTCAAAACCAAAAACTTCCATTATTAACCCCCATGAATGAATGATACCCATGAAATCTGACCAGGGGTATAGAAGACAATAAACTAAGGGGCAACAATTTCCGATACTGAATCCCTAGGTTGAAATATTAAGCCAAGTTTTTTATAGGTTACGTTCTGCTTCGTAACATTTTCCACCCGTAACTTTTGGTTTGGGTGGGGGAAAGTGGTGTGTGTGTGTTCGGCCCTGCGTCTGACCAAGCATTATTTTAAGAAATGTAACGATGGGCGGTGATGTTCTCCTTGAGCAAGCGATCCTAAATTGTGTCACAATTATTAGTTTACCATTACCCAAGGCGGAAGACCCCCTGCTTCGCTCCCATCACGTTCTTTCTTAATCCTTCCATTAAAACTAGTAATGATTCAGTAAAGTCATGAAAACATGTTGCAAAAAAAAAACATTCCCATCATTTTAGCGTGCTGGGCCTGGGGTTCCATCAAGCTATAAAGAGAAGCATATTAGCAAAAGAACCTCTATGACCGAGGACAACTCCCAATTTTGTTTGGCAAACTGTAATAAACGTGATAAAAAGTGCAAAAGTGCAATGAGGATTATGTATATTTTTTGATTTTGAAAAATTTCTTTCAGCTACGTTTTAGACATTTAAAAATTTAAACTATAGAAATTGACCGAACAAGTGAGAAATTGGCTGACTCCTAACGCTTATTTTCCATTTAAATGAGCAAATGTTTGGTTACTTCCTTTACTTGTTCACTTTATTAGCTATTTATGTACACCTTTAAGCATAAAAACGATCGTTTTCATTATACTGGGGCTCTAAACAATGTCATTCAACAATGCCACTCTTCGACATCAACAATGGAGAATTCCATCCGCCTTCAGTGATGTATGTTATTTACAACAATGAAAAAGTTTACATTGTTGTCTGGCTACTTGAACCTCGATACAGTGCGATCATTTTTTAAGCCCAAAGGTGTACCTATGTCCTTAGTTACCGTCATATTTATGTAAGCCTTGTGATTTGTACGTTAGCTGCAGCTCTTGATTTCCAAGTATGCATATTTGTTCCAGAATTCCACAAGAAAAAAGTTACAAAAGAACATCTATGACCGAGGACAACTCCCAATTTTGTTTGGCAAACTGTAATAAACGTGAATAAAAAGTGCAAAAGTGCAATGAGGATTATGTATATTCTTTGGATTTTGAAAAATTTCTTTCAGCTACGTTTTAGACTAGATACTTTTGCATTTTCCATTTACACTGGTGGATGGTCCGTAACCCTTCTTCCATTCAGAATTTCTAAGAATTTTATTAAACAATACGTCAAGTGGTTTCACGTGTAGACTACTGCGCTTTTTTATGCCTTGCCACGTTTCCTGAGTGGAGTTTCATAAACGGCCAATCCAGCATTGTCACTACATGACTTACGGTTTTTAGCGTAATAAAAAGGGAGTATAAACTAGTGAAAATAAATGGGTTGCTGCTAGAGTTTGGCAGTTATGTTTGTATAGATACACATACTGACTCAATTCTGAACTGTGTAGGGCATTTGGAGAAACTGGGGCAACTCGTGTATTCAAACCGCTAAATCAGTCAGGCTGGTCGTTGACCTCACCCTCTCCAGCCTGTGCCTGGTACGGAACAAGCTTAGGCCTGCACCATTCTCAGCTGAGGGAGGCTCGAGTGTACACCCTTTCAAGAGACCGATAGTGGATATGTGCCTTGTCGTGAAATAATGTACCGCTGTCGTGGTGTCATCGAAAATATGCTACAATTGTTCCAATATTTCTAAAGCCACTAAAAGACTATTGCTAACCTCTTAGCAGTCACTATAACTGCCTGCTTGTGCAACTGACCAAATTCTGCCCTTGCCACCAAAGCACATTCGACCATAGTGCACCCAACAAAACATGGACATCCATGCAGTCCGTGGATCTAATTTAATTGCCTTGTTACAATTCAAGAGTGCTTTGCTTGTTTACAGCATAAGACCCTGTTAAAGAGTGTTGGCCATTTATAGTTGGCCTAGTAATTCAAACAAAATCTGATGGCAATCTTAAACATTGTACCCATTTCCTCCTTCCACGACTATAACCATCAGTTGGCAAGAATTTCCATTACATAACAGTGGCTGCAAGAAAACTTGGAACCCCACAATGTAAAAAGTACAGAAAATCCAGCATTGTGGACTGCCCAGTTAATTTTTTGAATATAAGACGAAAACTGAAATTTAAAAATCCTGTATCCACGAACACACCCAATGCATAACTGGATCCGACACCTTGGTTGCTGCGCCTGTGCATTTTGTGGGACATCTTTGTTTAGGTGCACTGTTAGTGGCAATAGTGGAGAGACAGCTTGGGATAAAAACATTTACCAACGCAGGCTGGGGAGTGGCAAATCGTAAGTGTGTTTATCTCGGAATACTAACCCCCAATTAAATTTTGACTCCAAACAGGATGGTGGGCAGTTGTCCAGCCAAGGAGCAGAGGAGTTACACAATTTTCATAGGCAAAGCCAATGACCTCTGATCCAGGAAGTAGCTCGATCTGGAGGGCTGAAAAAGTCCATGTGACCTTACCTCCACTTCGGATCTTTAGTCGCATCGAGATAGAAAGGGTTATAACAGGGCACTGTCGTCTCTTCATCCTCTGTGGGGGGACCCAGCACTGGAACCGTGAAGGAATGAATGCCTCCGTGGTTGGTGGAGTGTTCAGTCGGAAAGAAGTTGTGAGAAGTCTCTCGGAACTGTAGTTTGGGTCAAAACGCAGGTAACGTGAGGGCTTGAAGCTTACTGCAGTGTTTTCCAGAAGTCAATGTGAGCAGGAAGACAGTCTGTAGTACTAGCAGGAAGCAGGAAGCAGGAAGTAGTACTAGCGAGGCTTGACCTAGAGGTTCGTGGGGTTCCTTGAGGAGGCTTGTGAGTACTAAAGGGTCCCATTGTGAAAAAACTTCTCCGACAGGTCTCCTGAAGCTTTGATGAGGTTGGAAGTCATTGTCCACAGAATGTCCCCCGCTCCCTTGAATACACAGAGTTAATGGCCAGCAGGAAACCTTGATAGCAGACTTGTTCATTCCAGAAGAAATATGATGGTTCAAGAACTAGGCTGCAAGTTAAGCTAAATTTAGCCACAGGATTAGCTTGTTGCCACTGCACCAACGAAGCTAGCTGCTTTATGGAAGAAGCAGACTCTACTGCTGGCATCCTGCTCCGAAAGGCCGTCATTTCTGGAGAAGCAGGTTGATAGTAGGTAGACGTGTAGTTTTAGGACTGGAAGTGCTTCTGGGAGAGTACCTCCTCCTTGGGTAATCAACAAGTTCTAGAAGAACAACGAACCACAATGCTGGCCAATCAGGGGTGATAGGATGAATCTTCCTTTCGTATTTGTGATCTTTTCCAACGCTACTGGTGGGCTGACGTAAGGAGTGAAGGTTTAGGCGAACCTTTGAGCCCATGATGCTGCGGGATGTCAGTCGCCCAGGCTTGAGGGTCCAGGAAGGGGCTCGTGTAGTATGGAGCCTCTTGTGGCGAAGAGGTTGACCATCAGGGTTCCCCAGAGGGTGAAAATCCTCTTGCATGCTGAAGTCTTGAGAGCTAGTCCATAAGAACATTCTGGTTTCCTGAGATGTGAAGCGATGCTATCTTGATCTCGAGCCAGATGGCGAGAAGGAAGATGTGGTTTGCCTGGAGGTGGCGGTTCAATGAGTAGGTCCCTCCTCCCTTGTTCAAGTATGCTACAAACGTGCTGTTGTCCACCTTTCCTTTCAGGTGGTCTTGGAAATGACGCATGGCGGCAAGAAAGATTGCACATAGCTCCAGGATGTTGAGTCCATAAACCCACGGCCATTGGTGTTGGTGTGGGCACGCCATCAAGTAGTGGACGCATCCGTGATAAAAAGCTTGGAGAGACCTTGATGGCAACTATTGCAGCTGTGTTCATGGGGTCGTAACAGCAGAGTTTCCGACTTCGGAAAGCTTGTGTGGACATCCAGATCCCATCTTGAAACAGATTTCCAGTGATACTTCTTGTTGGGGGGGGGGCGGGCTGCACTCTCCATCTGCCATAGGAAGTGAAGTCGCCACAGCATCAAGGAGATTTTGAAAGTCAGGATATTAAGTAATAGATATCCGTGAAGTACACCGGGTTATCCCGAAATAATTGCTCGTCTGCGAGAAACGGAGCAGTCCAAAGATCGAGGGGTTGCGAAATCGAACAAGCGAGCCAGCAAGTAGTTAGTTGAGATTAATATTTAAAAATTTTATTGTGAATTATGACGTAAATTCCTGAACTCAAACTTCCGGTTTAAACTTCCTGTCTACAAAAGTCTCAGGTACGCAAGGACGTCCCTATATCAAGTCCCAGTCACCGACATTTGTGTTTAAGGTAAAACCGTATTTTTTCTACTTTATTAGTTTAAATAGATATAGCATAAATAGATATAGCGCATGCGCTATTTGCTTGAATCTCGTAGGTTTTTAAGTGTGTTTAGAAGGTGTCAGTAGGCTAGTTTTCGTACCGTTGGAACGAAAGGTTGTCGGGGGGTTGGGCTTGGACTATTCATTCGTGGGTGGGGAGGGGGCTAGCATCGTACGCGAGGTTTTTTTTTTCGTGTTAGTGCATAAAATGTCGCCAGGTTATAAATGTGCTGTTCGCTTGAGTATCGTATGTTTTTGGTGTATTTAGGTGTGTGTACAAGTATCGGTAGCCTAGTTTTAGTACTGTCGGAGTGAAAAGTTGGAGGATTGGACCATTCCTGCACGGGTGGGGTCCTAGCATAGTAGCCTACGCGAGATTTTTTTTTTTCGTGTTAGTACAATAAAGGTCGCAGGTTGCAAATGTGCTTATTTATGTTGGTTGAATTCGTTTTGTGCACGGTAGTTTTGCAAAGTATGTCACGTGGTAGAGCAGTGGTTTTGTGGAGCGCGGAAAAAGTGTTAGATTATAAAAAAAAAAGTGTAGGTTATCGAAAAAGTGTGGGTTATCAAAATTAAAATCAAAAATCTTCGTTTTCCCATACTTGAATGCAGTAATAGGACACTTGATCTTAGTAATGAACTTTTAGTACCTTTGCTTCGTCATAAAGCATAACTATAAACTATCATCTGGTAGTAATGTCTAGGCACCATTTATTTTTTCAAGTAAAACTACGTTATGATAGATGAATTTTATTCTTTTTGTTTTTTGTTCTTAGGGATCATTCAACAAGATGCAACTATGCTTGGGCGCAGGGAAAGTAGCATTGTCGTTTTATCTTGTTAGCATTGAAAGCCAGAGATAGGTGAACTCGTTGTGGAGAACCAAAATGAAAATGGTCTCGGTCTTCGCTTAAGTCTTTAATTTAGAGGCCTAATGGCCTGGGCGGCCGACATGACTAAATGAATTATTTAGTTCTTTAACGTGCGCTTCGGGAAACCAGGTGGGAAAAAAAATTGAAAAATAAGCATAACCCGGAAAAAGGAGCACTCCTAGACTTTTACAGTAGGTAGGCAGAAAGATGAGTGTTCTTTAGGCCACATTTAAAAGTAAAAAGACTAGTTGCAGTAATCAACCCGAACGAGATGCGGTTACAAGGGTGCACCACTGCTAGCGAATAAGTACTTGGTACAATCCTTCGTGACATGAGCAACCATGTATATGTAATCATTACGTCGGATCTTAGAAAAGCTTAGGGTCTACACGCAACAGTAAAATGGTTAGTTAAACATAGATCGGAGTAAAACTAAACTATTATTGACCTGCGTACAATTGCTCATGCATATTCGCCTAGAAGTGATATGCGCATATCGCTACGGTATTTGTTAGTCTACATTGATTACTGGCCGTTTATGCTGACGGACATTTTCCTACCCTTTTTTTTTTTTGTTTTAGGAAGCAATAAACTACCTAGGTAGTTAATTTTTTTCTGTAGGGAATTTGCTACTAAGATAGTGGGTTGTTTTCTGTACGGAATGGTCTATTATTCAGGTAGTGAGCCATTTTTCTACACGGGGAGGTGGACAGACAGGGCTGCCACCAAGTTCATTTTGTGAGACCAGCATAGACTAACTTCTAAAGTTTTGCTTCCTGAGCAAAATTGTTAGAAATTCGGCCACTTGATCAGATGGTTCCACCAAGTTCATTTTGTGAGATAAGCATAGACATAGATGGCTGGAACTTTTATTACCCAGTATAAAATAATTTTTTTCTTTTTTTTTTAGTTTGGCCACTTTGATATGTAAGTGCGTCCTAGGCAGAGTCGCAGCAATCCGAATGCCAGTCGTAGAAATGCCGGAGGTACCGGGTGCTGTGGCAAGGGGGTCGCGTTGTGAAGATTCGTCATGTGTCTTGTGGCATTTAGGTGAGGAGGAGGCAGGATCCTTAGGCCTTTACAAGGAAGGACGTGTGTTGCACTTTTGGTGATAAATTTATCCGTGGGCAGACTGATTCACATCAGCTTCTCAATATCACTGAAGTCTTTAAACAATTCAAACCATACGCTCATGCAACTATCTTAAAATTCGAGGAAGTGTACCTGCGTGGTGTCATTTGTAAATCATAACCTGATTCTTTTCTCACGCACCGACTCGTCTTAAGAATTTTGAGTTTCGCCATTTCCATGGTTATAGAGCGGAGGTGTTTTTCGTGTATGGTTAGCCCGATCAGTGTTTCTCCGGCTATTTCGATGAATGGCTGGAATTGCCCAGAATTGGGACCGATGTAGCCTCTGTACCCACAGCCATAAACTCCCAACCTTCCCACACAATTCTTCTTTAGCTCCTCCACTGCTCGAGTATCGACTTGTTAATTTTGTCATGTTGCCTGTAGAAATCTTCCCAGTCCATACGAGTTAGGCCTCAACTCATTCGTCAATTAAATACGACGATCGAACCTACCGATTTGAACGGTAGCATTGTTGTATTAGCTCAGCATGAAATGACTGCGTGTGTGTATTTGATGTAAAAGGTAGGTGCACAAATACTATGAAAATGTTCTGAAAAAAGACTAAAATACCAGGGCCTGCATATGATTGATTTTAGTTTTTTCATACACATTCATTACCTATATATACATTACCTATATTTAGCAGATCCCCTTTTGGGCATTGATTTCCCGTTGAAAGTTGTCTTCCCCGCCGGGCTCGTAACTCTCCGCATGACCAGAAGTAGGCTAGTCTATATAAGCTCGGCACAGCGATGCATCATCTTTCTCCAATCTCCAGAATCTAGTCTCATGGAGGGGAGGCTGGGTGGGTTATAGGTAATGTATATATTCGTATAGGCAATAAAAACTAAAATCAACCAGGTGCAGGTCCTGGTATTTTAGTCTTTTTATAGCCGACGAAGATCTACATTAATTTTTTTTTTTTTTAGCAGACTTCGTCACCTCGGAGGGCTAGGTTCAATTACCCGTATTACGAGCCGGCAACCCCAAGGATCTAGTCCCGGTGCAGACAAACCTAAATTTCCAACCTGCCTCATGGTGATGGAATGATAGTAAACGATCATGGGTTCATAGTATGAACGTGTTGCTGTCGGTGAGAGGCTAGTATGGTGCGATCCGCCGAGGATCATAAGCAGGGTGACAAGGTATAGATTCGAATCATAATAAACGAGTCTTACATGGGTGTTGGGAGACGTTTTGCTATTGTAAAGTCTTAGAAAGTGAGAGGAATGCTGATGACTTTTTTTGAAAGTTGTGTATGGGTTCATGTGGTATTTGTAGGAAAGGATCAGAGTTAAGTGCATCAATGAAAGGAGTGCTAAGGATAGATGGTGGTGATGTAAGAAGTCCTTGTTCCCGTGGAAGATTCCTGGAGTAGGTCGCTCGCAATCCTGAGCGGAGTGGTGTACGAGGACGAGCTATGTTTTTTAGCATTTTTATTGCGGGGCGCAGAATCCCAGTGCTACGCCTGTGGCGTTTTGATGGCATGAGGTGCCGGACGTGTTTGAGGAGTGACGCAGACTACCGAAGAACGCTGGTACAAACGATGGGTCACTGTTGTACTGCCAGACAGAGTAAGGGAGGAAACCATGGGTTTGGTAAGAAGCAAACGCATTGACCCAGTTTCTAGTGATAGTCGGTGGATCACCTGGTGGGTTAAAGGATTGGGATGCCGTGGCAGTCGTATCGCGGTGCGTCTGATATGGGAACGCCGTAATAAACGACCACAATAAAAGGCTCGCCATGGTGGTGAAGAAAGTATTGGGGACTACCACCGCCGATCCGCTTTGAGAAGAGCGTAATTAAAACGCAAAGAATAATATCTTTGTCTTAAAGATTCAACTTCATTGAGCAAAGCCTATTTGTTTGTTGTAATTGGGTGTAAATGAGTGTTGGTTTCTTGCAAGGAAGCAGCAGAAGCATCGGCCTCACGGAGCGCGGGAAGGTCCGATAGTAAAGCCCGGAGCGAGTTGAGTTCGGCGATGGAAAGGACTGCACGAATGTTAAAATCAATATTTTCTAAGTGAACTGAAAGATTTAGCCCACGGGTCAGGGCTGTACGGAGCACCGACACAGAAGGAAAGGACACTATCCGGTGGTGTGACGACTAGTGAGAGCGACTAGTGAGAGCAGTTCCCAAGAGGCTTGAAGCGGGGAACAGTCTTGGTGAGACGGCGGATCAGGATTTGAGGACACGGTTGATGGTTGTATACGTGGTGCAGTAGGAACTGAAGTGACTGGTGGATCGGGTGTGATAGCTTGATTTGCTTGCTTGAGCAGTCGGACGAATGATTTTGCGAAGTTTGGTGGAGCTCGAGGGTGTTTGGCCACTTTGATATGTAAGTGCGTCCTAGGCAGAGTCGCAGCAATCCGAATGCCAGTCGTAGAAATGCCGGAGGTACCGGGTGCTGTGGCAAGGGGGTCGCGTTGTGAAGATTCGTCATGTGTCTTGTGGCATTTAGGTGAGGAGGAGGCAGGATCCTTAGGCCTTTACAAGGAAGGACGTGTGTTGCACAAGTTCGTGATGTGGTAACCCATGGCTGGTTGTTGCTGAAGCAATGTGAAGTGGGTTCGCTAGTAGAAAGGCTTTTTGTCGTTCCGCACAAGCTGCCCTTTGTCGTGACTGTAACTGGAACTTGCGGATCTTCGCCCACTCCGTTGAGATGGAAATGCATTTAGCGATTCCATCATATTGTCTGTGGTACTAACAGCACTGATCCAGATGGCACGTTTTGCCAGAAAATCCCAGGCATTCACACGGGTCTGGAGTTGGTACATTGGGAATTTCAACGCGGATTGGTTCTTCCAAGGATGAGGAGTTAGACGTGATGGAAGCGGGAAACAAAGGCGTAACGGAAACGAAAAAGCGCGCGAAGTGGTGGATGCTGGAGTACAACTAAGGTGCTGACGGTCGAAGTCCTGGCGGTGACAAAAGGAACTAGGTAGAGGCTCGATTGGGGACCGCAATGTAGCAGACGACAGCCAGGGTTGATAAAAATGCCAGACCGGAGTGCGACAGGGAAAGGCCGGATTGTGGGATCGAACAACAAGTGATGAAGGTAGAGCCGTGTTTTACGGAGAAGAACGGTAGCAGGAGAGAACAACACTGGAGTGTGGATCAGTGGTGTGGCATGTCTGCCCTAATTTGCCGGGGTTGAGCGATCTGTAGTAAGATAGAGAAGGAAGACGATCTGTGTGAGAAGGCTGCTGGAGGATTGTGTCAGATTGAATGACCCAGATTGGAATTTTTTGTCTTATCGTGAAGGCCACTATTGGGCAGTTAGGCAGACTCGGTATAAATCGAAGTGTTAGTATTTGTTGGAAGACGGATAGTGATTGGAAACAGATGGGTTCGTGCACCCATGTTTTTGTTAAACGAGTGACGTAGAAAAGGGATCAGCTGTGTCCCAATTACAGGAGTAGAAAGTAACGTTAAGTAAGACGAATGTCGGTATGTGGAGAGTGCCCATCCTTGGTCTGAAAACTGGTCTGTTGATTGTCTGTCCATGTCATCACCTGAAGGCTTTTCCAAGGCTCGGATCAGTAACACCAATCGTGAACGTGGGAAGTTGAAATAGTGACTTTTCATATCAAATAGTGACCAAAAGTGCCCAAAGAGGGAACAAAAGTTACCAAAAGTGACTTAATTTGTAATTAAAAACATTAAAATGCCAGGGTAACCTGGGTAATTTTTGTTTCTATTGCCTGTTGAAAAATACGTTACCCAATTATTAGCATTCTCCTTCTCTCAATGCTGTTTGAACTAGAGATAACAAGTTCTTCCGGTCCGCTAGCTACTACTCATCTCTACTGCGCAGCCTCCATCGTATATAAGTCGAGGCGGAGCAGCAGAGCTCACCTTTTCGACACCTCTATCCTGTCCAAATGGCAATGAGAGGGGAGGAGGGCGAGAAGCCGGATAATGTATTTTTCAATAGGCAGTAGAAACAAATTACCCAGGTTACCCTGGAATTTTGATGTTTCTACTTGCCGTGAAAAATACATTATCCAATTATTAGCATTCTCATTGACTTTGTCACGGCAGTGGGGCCATTTGATCAAAGTTCCGTTAGCTAGCAACCGGCCCCTGTAACACGAAGTGGATTACAGCGTGTCCAAGGGTTAAAGTACTCGTTGGGCTGCGACAAGGAGCCCAACGTGGTACAAGCCGTTGGTACGATAAGACATATCCCAGAAGTAATGGGAAGTGAAGACGGTAGGATAGCGCCGGGAACCAATCATTCGTGCGGAAGTGAGCTCAGTCTTGCTACTGAGCGGGAGAAAGTTGAGTATGGACAGGAGGCTCTTAGATAAAAACGGACAGCTCGCACCGGACAAAGGTCTTTCTTGACTATCCCGAAGGATACTGGATAGAGATGGTATTATGAAAGGATGTGTTCGTTTAGTAGGTTTCTGGGCCTTTGCTCTGAAGGAGGAGTCGGGAGTGAAGGTAACGCCTTGAAAATCTGGTAGGGGAAAACAACCACGCTCCATGGCAGATAGGGTTTGTAGTCCGCTGCAGGGGAGGCAAGCACCCAGAGCGACCAGGAATACAGTCTTCTAGTGAGGTGGCCAAGGTGTCTGGAGGCCAAAGATTCGGGAACGAGAGGATTTAGGGAAGAGATCTTATGGTCTGTGAGGAGAGCAGTGTATCCGGCGGCTTGAAAGATGGCATGTGGCGGATAAATTGGATGGACCTGGTGTGCAATACATCAATGAAACCATATGTCCAGTGGTTGTGAGAAACCCTTTTTTTTTTTGGTGGAGGACCGCACGGCCCTGGAGGTAAAGCGAGATGGAGGTGGAGCCGGATGATAGTAGCCACCTGTGAAGTCGCACCGAAGTTAGATCCGGACGGTAGAACCATCCTTGGTCCTGAGACGGTGGCCTATCCGGAAGATTGTTGGAAGGACTGGGTGTACCCCGATAGGGCGGAGAGGACCTTTATGGGAGGAACGGGTGAGGCTGCTGTACGAGTCTCTTGTGGAGCAGCGGAGGTCGGGAGGTGGCAAATGCTGAAGCGGAGGACGTCGACCAACCGTCGGATAGTTGTGTGCAGAACAGGAACGTGGGAGTTCCCAGCAGGAGCATCCGTGATGATTGACCTAGGAGAAAGGAACCGAAAGAGGCTGTGCAGGACGATGCACGAATGGCGGTGGTGCGGAGGGGTATCATGCCCGTAATTGTAGAGGTCGAGCAAACAGTGCTGGAAGCGGAGGGAGGTGGAAGTTGATAGTTGTGCAAAGGTCTCCATACAGCGAGCGTGCGGGTTGTAATGTGGATGTTCACCCTGGATAGCTTGTCGGGAGGAACGGTCATGTTCGACGATTTTTCTGCCAGCCGGATGGCGGGGATTGGATGAGGACGAAGGAGGTCTAATAGGATAGGATCGTGGAACCGCAGGCCCAGAGGGAGCAAGTCACTCCCCCCCCCCCCGTTGCCCCGAGTAGGGGATCGAGGGGTAGGATGATGCAGAGGGCGGAGGGCGGTGGCGAAGGGTGGCGGATTAAGCGAGAGGTGTTGCGTAATGGACGCAGACATATATTGGAGATAAGGCCAATTGCCGATATCATTGGGGAAAGTTAGACCGAGCTGCACTTGCGGGGAGGATGGTGGAGTGTCAAATGAAGGGAAAACCATAAGGAGGGACCCGGAAGGAGGCTGTTGCGAAAGGGAAGGATGTCCAATGGGAAGGCGGCTTGTCCATCAAGCAAGAGTTGTGTGAAGAGATGTACACGACGAGAGCAACCCTGCTGTGGATGATGCGTGCGGTGCAATTGCAGCGGTGGTAGGATCTTTGTCTGGAAGACTGCCTGGTGGAGGTATCGGCAGGATAGTGGCTGAGCACATCGCTCAGAAGGTGTGAGGGGAAGCATAATGAAGGACGACAGAGGCGGAGGGCCGATGGGAGGCCCAAAGAAACAGTCTTGCTTCAAAGGGACGGAGGAGTCCATAGGAGATGAATGAGAAGGCCTTGTAGGCACAATGCGGACGGGATCATGATGTACTAAGCCGGATGACTCGGTGGTCGAAGGCGGAGGTGTAACGATCCGCGAAACAGAGGCGGAGCGGAGGTAAAGGGACGGGGCGTATCCGGTTGAGCTGGAGAAATCGGCTCTAAAATTAGAGTGGTAGGTGGGAGACCTGCCAGTGGGAGCGATGTGGCAAACCCAAAGTAGGGTAGATGGGAGCCATCCTGTCTTGGTTCAACGGAGGTAAGGCGTGTTCGTCCTGGATTAGCGGATGAAGGGATCCTCTTGCAGAAAAGGCGGTGAGTGAGGAGTTGTCTATCCAGGTGTCCCTGCTTCCCGTCCGCAGGAGCGGAGGGACGCAGGAAGAGAGAACACACGTCAGGTAGCGGACGAACGGTCGGTGTTGACGGAGGGATGAGTAAGCAACAGCAGTTAAAGAAACCAAGGATGACAATTATTGTTTGACAGTGTTGTGATGACACAGACCGGCGGCGCGGAGATAGCGGGAGCAGGTAGGAATGAAGGCAGCTGTTATCCTTGGCACGTCGACATAGGAAGGTAAGGAGAGCATTCTAGGATGCGGAGGATCAGAAGGGAGACCTAGGTGAGTCGGAAGGATGATAAAAAAAACTCGGAGCACCGCCGCAGGAGGCCAAATTGGGACTGGGGGATGCCAAGTCTACTTTTATATCCGTTACGGAGGATAGTCTTGCAGAGAAAGGCAGTGTAGGGAAGCATCCGCGAGCGGAGGGAACCACAATGGAAGTGAAGACACCACAGTAGCCCCCGAGGCGAGGGCTGGAGAGAAGATGCCGCGGAGGTTGAGCCGGGACGATGTCATCACCTAAACAAGGCCTTGAAGCATATCCGTTATTGAGGATAGACTTGTGGAGAGAGGTAGCGGAGGGAGGCGTCCACCTGCAGAGCAAAGGGAAGCGTCCGCCCAAGGAGCGTAGGGAACCGTAATCAAAGTGAAGGTACAATGGCAGTCCGGAGGCGGAGGCCGAGGCAAAGCCTTGAAGCAGAGGGCAAGGTAGGATGAACGACCGCCTGTCTAGAGGGAAGGTGTGGAGGCGGAAAGTTGGCATGGCAGTTGTTCCGAAGGAACGGCGGACGGAAAACCTTCCGATGGAGGAGGGATAATGGTGGTAAACCATGTGAGGGCGGATGAGTTCTATCCTCAACCGAAGGAGCGGTTAGCGCAACTATAAACCTTTGTAAAATAATGGAGGGGCCAAAGCAATCCTTCTGAAGAGAAGAGGGAGGCATATGTCCGCTGGGCGGGGGTGCAAGAAAAGAAAACATCATCATGGGAGGATGGCGAAACAGTCGTCCGAGGACCAGAGGTTCAGGATCTGGAACGCAAGGTATATCCAGAAAACCTAGAACGGTAGGATAACTTCATAAGAAGAGGAGACAGTATAAGCTGAAAGAAGGTCACACCCCTGTCATAGTAACCAGCAGGTAGTGAAAGGGTCCACCCCAAAGGGGCTGCGCAGTGGGAAGGAGGACCGAAGATGAGGCACATTGGTAACGGAGCTGATCCGCCCATCACCCAGTCACAATGAAGTCGTGAATCGCCGTAGTCAAAGGCCAAGAAGGACGGCTGTCACGAGGGATGGCAGTGAGCGGATGCGGATGGCGGAGGCGGAGGATGGAAAAATCCGAAATGAGAGCGGCGCAATAGGACGCGCAGACTGATGAGATATAATACTCTGCCCAATGAAAACAGCAGTTAATGCTGTAGGGAGGAGAGGTGAAGGCCGATAGAAGGCAACGAAGCAGTCCATCCCAAGAAACGCGGTGTGGAGGCAGCTCCTGGGTAGGGGGACTGAGGACGAGGATCGGCGCTAGGCTGAACGGACTCACCCATTGTCCGCACGCAACGCATACGCGAGTTTGTCGGCCAAAACAAGGAACGCCCGTTCCGAGGGATGGCAGCGTGCAGAGGGCGGAGGATCCAGACAAGCAACCGGGACTTGGCGAGGCCGGATAGCGAGAAAGGGGAAAGGATATCCCATTGCGTCCCTTTGCTCGCGGCTATCACGAAGCGGAGGGTATTTTTCAGTCGGGCGTAACGCTCCGTAGTGTGAGCGAGCCCAGAGGATAAGGATCGAAGGTCCGACGCTGGTGGCGGCTGGCCGCATGGGATAGGGGGTGTGGCAGCCGTGTTGCCCTGCTGAGGAAAGGATTCCGAGAGCAGCAGATTAGGAGACTCCAACATGTCCTGTCCAGTAGAGATCTCAAGAATCTCAACGTTCGCGCGAGGCGAAGGAACAAGAGAGGCGGACGAACGAGGAAGGGGGGATTCCCTTGGCGTCCCCTTTGCTCGTGGCATCCTCCAGGCGGATACGGATAGCTAGTGCCGGAGCGGACGGTAAGCACAGCGTAATTCTGGAAGTGAACAGCGTGGTCGCTAGATAAGATAAGGTGAGGTGAGCTCTGCCGCTCCGCCTCGACTTATATACGATGGAGGCTGCGCAGTAGAGATGCGTAGTAGCTAGCGGACCGGAAGAACTTGTTTTATCTCTAGTTGAAACAGCATTGAGAGAAGGAGAATGCTAATAATTGGGTAATGTATTTTTCACGGCAAGTAGAAACACCAATTATGCCACACATAAAAAAAGTTGACTGCGTTATTCATCATTAATTTAAACCAAACATTCTTTCACTTTTACATTCTAAAATTAACATACTTTAGCTTCACTTGTTCAGCCTTTTGTTGCTATCATTCTTTGTGAAGAATGGCACCCGACTGCTAGCATGGAGCTTCAGTCAGAGGCCCATTGGCCCCGGAAGTCACACAAGAAACTTGTGCGACGGCTCACCAGGGATAATTTTTTTTTAAAGAAGTGACCAAATGAGGCCAAACGTGCATATTTTGGTACAAAAAAATGACTTAGTGACCTCCTCAAAAAATGACTTTTACCCTGCTTCTCTTTGCTTGTTTTTATTTTTTGGAAAAAATGGAAAGGAAGAGTGACGAAGAGGTGAGAAGATGATGTCAAAGTGCCGGTGGCAGAGGCGTGATGCAGATTGTCTAAGAAGGCTGGCATGGATCCGCTGTCCTCGGGGTGGTTGGAGGAGCAGATGTTCCAGCGGAGAGTGGCGTGATGCCGGGGATGGAGAGTAACTGGGATCGCACAATCACCGGGGAGGGATCGTGGCGATATGGTGAGATAGTCCGGAGAGCGGAGTGGTGAAAGCTGGGTGTAAGAAACCTCATAATTCTTAATGCAGTCCTCGAACTACAAGAGATGCAAAGCTGATGTTGAAGATGTGGAGGGAGGATCGGGAACCGGGAGCGGGCCTGGCGGCTGAGGATCACTTGGGAAACAGCACTTGACAGGGTTGACGGTGGGATCACAGAAAGGCCGAGAGAAGGTCGGAAAGGGAACGAAGTGGGATGGATCATGCGGCGAAAACGTGGTGAGGAGCGAGGTGCTGAACTAAGCCGATCGGAGATGACGGGGGGGAAGGTAGGAACGGTTAGTCAGCTCGTGGAACGAATGACCGTGAGGTATAAATGTGGCTCGACGTTCCTCAATAGGAAACTGAGATAAGCATAGGGAATGTTGCTGAAGGCGGACGACGAGGCGATGCTCTCTGAGAAAGATGCAGCCGGTGGATCGGGAGTGCGTAGCTCGTGTCGGGGTTGATGTCCTGCCTATGGTTGGAAGGAGCTTCTACGTCGACGAAGGCGGCAACATCTTCAGGGCAGATAGATGTGTCCTCGGCCCCCGCCAGTGCCCGATGAAAGTAGAGGTCTTCAGAGTGTCCATGTTAAGTCTGACATGAGGACTGGCTTGAGGTTCGGATTGAGGTCCGGATTGAGCGGAGCGTCCACGCGCGGTGAGCGCCCTAGGAGAAAGATGATGATAAGCCTACTTCCAGTCATGCGCAGAATTACGAGCCTGGTGGGGTAAACAACTTTCAATTTTCTAGGGGAAATCAATGCCCAAAAGGGGATAGGCTAAAAAAAATAGGCAATTGTCCTAAAAAATTCAATTCTTATTTTATTTTGTCTACTACTTCTAACAAACTGCAGTAGCCTTTATTAAATTAATAGAGTACAGCTAAGTAATATTGTCTGCATATCTTATTAGCTGCTTGTATTCTCCTCGTATTCCAGGATTTTCTTGTTTGACGCCTAAGGAATCGAAGTACAAGGTGCACCAACCTCCCTTAACATGTTTCTTCTGTCTCTTTTGAGTGTTACAAGTTCAGTACACCGCATTTGAAAGCTCTGGGGTGTGTAGCTAGGTCTTTCGAAAAAACTTCTCCTAATGTATGGATCTCCAACTTTTGAGCATATCTGGTGAGGTCCAAGTTTGTTACGGCCTTGTTCATTGGAACGCCGGCTTCAGACAAAATCCATGACCACATCTCGCAGTTTTTTATTTTATTTTTTACCCGCTCCTTTCCGTATTGCGAGTGCCTCCATCGTACCATTGTGTCGCTTTATTTCTGCTGTCTCGCGTTAGACTAAGCATCGTTTACTGCTTTAGCCACCAGCCGATAACGGGCGGCGTGCACTGGTAATAATTGAGCAGGTAAAAATCCTTCTTTCTTGGCTGTGTACGCGAGAATTTAAGGTTAAATCCCTTGCTTCTGGTTCTAGCCTTTTGAATTCTAGCCTGTTGTGTTTTAGTTAAGGGAAGGGACACTGAGGCCTTACCACTTTTCTTTAGCCGAGTAGGAACGATGAACACTCGGTGTTTTATCAGACTTGATTTTGACAAGGGATAAACGAATACGGTTTCAGCAAGCGAAAAAGCAGAAACATCTGCTTGTTTGGGGCTCCATTCAACTGAATGGTTGACACCCAGGCCTAGGACAATTTTTACTAATTGATCATTTAATATCAATTAGCTCTCACCCATAAAGATCTCTAGACAGACTGTATCGCCCTTGTTTGGGCTCGTCAGTAGACAATACTTAATGGGGGAGAGCTAGGGCAAGCCCACACAAGGGCGAAACAGTCTGTCTAGAAATCTTTGTGTGTGAGAGTTAATTGATATTAAATGATCAATTGGTTGGCTGTGATGTAAACAAACTTTTTCGTGGTTTTGGCGTTATTCTGAAGAAGGAGATTGGAGTTCTCCGAAAATTTAATTGTTGGACTGTGTTTGTTCTACGTTGGTGGTATTGTGTCATTGTTTTGGAGATGTCTTTAAAATACCACTGTATCAACCGGTTACCGGTGTTTTCAATTGATCAATTGGTAAAAATTGTCCTATGCCCGGGTGTCAACCATTCAGTTGAATGGAGCCCCAAACAAGCAGACGTTTCTGCTCTTTCGCTTGCTGAAACTGTATTCGTTTCGCCTTTGTCATTTGCCCTAGCAAGTGTAGCCTAGCTCTCCTGCACAAAGTATTCTCTACTGACGAGCCCAAACAAGGGCGAAACAATCTTTGATATTGTGGTTGAGAGCTAATAATTGATAATAAATTGATTTTCTTCAGCATTCGTCTCATTTGAGAAACTGATAACTGAATGGGTGTTGACGAACACATAATAACTAATCTATTTATTTACTTATGTTTCTTTATATCTATTTCTCTTAATGTTGCAAGTTCTACTTTGCTCCTATCCAACTTAAGGGTCATAAGTAGGTTACTGATAACCAAAGTGTAGCATCTAGTATTAGCCGGTACTTGAGTTTCAAATTTAAATCTCAAAGCCACGTTGATTACGCTTGATTTAATTCGCTTGCACTGCTTAGAACAAAATATGGCGATTACTGGAAAATTAAGTCGACACATCGAAAGCCGGACCCGTTTGCAACTTTCCATAATACTGTTCCTAAAATTGAGTAAATCTTGATACATAATTTGCATTCATGTCAGTCCGGCTACAATGTCCGACTACCTACCCATCTGGGTTTCTCGATGGAGTCGTTGTTAGCAACCACTATGTACAGCTAGTTGTTGGAGTGTTAGCAGTTTTCTGGACAAGTTTTCCACTGAACTATGAATGGGGTGCCGGCACCTTCGCCTTAGTTGTTTTATTACGCTGCACCTCAGTGGCCATTGTCAACTGGATTTTGTGAAAGCATACTCTTATTAAAGTGTTTGACTAAAAAGAAAGGAAAACCTCGCTAAATTTATGTTTAATGCACTGACCTATGCCCTACTCGTTCTAGGCACTAATCCCTTACCGCTTGTGATTGAATCCTAGGGCATCTCATACCTCCCCCGCATCATACTAAAGATCAGTGGTTAACTATAGTATGGAAATCAATCGCGAACAACTGCTGAGCTTGTTAACTATTCATTAAGTCTACCAAGCTAGGATTGAGGATTCATTAATACGCTAATTATACCACTTTCATACTACTATCAGCCATACAAGCAAGCTACACATACATAGAAGTATGTCACACAATCATCTTGGAATGTAATAAATTTTTTTTTTCAGCCTAAGCTTATATGAAAATTTTTTTATAGCATAAAAAAACATCTGGTTAGCCAATTCTAGCGGAATCTTGGCCGAATTTTAATGCTAAGCCAGCTTTCCTTGCAAAAATATACGGCTTGGGATTTACTGTAGAGGTGACAAGCTAGGTTGCTCATCTAAAAAGCTAAGGGAGTCCAAAACTCAACGTCTTCCAACCAGGGGCGTACTGGGAAAGCCATTTAGGCCCGGGAAATGGTTCCTATGGCATTTCGGTAGAAATCAAGTTATAAAAAAAATGTCAATAATCTGACAGCCCTCTGAGCACCCCCCCCCCCCCCCACACACACACACACACACACGGGAAACCTCCCGTTTTCCCTATGGCCTATACACACCTGTTTCCACCATTACACTTATGTCTTGAAGGCGAAATCTACCCGCTTCTATAGCATCTAAAATACACGGTTACAAACTATATTCTTTATTAAAGCTACAAAATATGTAGAACAAAAAGGATACAAAAGTGATAAACAGGCAGTAGACCTTTTGAAAATTCTTTATAACCTAATTATTAACATGTCACATAGACGTAAGGATCAAAACCACGTTTTTTCATTTGAAATGTAGGCAGGGTGCAAATAATTTTTTGATAAAAATTTAGATAATTAATTTTCTTCAACGGTAATACCATTTTATTACTTATGTAATGGCCAGAATGAGCAAGATAAAAATCACAGTATCTGACCTAAACCATGCACGTGTAGGGTGTCTGCCTATCGATATGTTTTATGACTCACCAATCACCAATGGAACTTAATTTTTTGTTGTACTTAAAGGATAGATGCTAAGACAACTTGAGCATAGAAAACGGTCACCAACCAATCAGGCAAAACAATTGCAGCAGGCAAAGGCAGGATAGAAATGTTACGCAATTTTGTAATATTTAGTTCTAGAAATCTTATTGCATTAAAGGCAGCATTTGCTAACATGGCACTTTAAATAAAAGAAACAAAACATGAATGAAAACATTTTACATTAAGTCTTGAACTTGGCAAAATCTCTTCCGTCTTTTCGGATTTCTAACATTACACAAATAAACATTTAACTATAGATTTTGGTAAAACTAAATATAAACAATATAAATACAGAATTTTATAGGTATGGGAGCCCGTTAAGACCCGACTTAAATGAGAAGTAAATATTGTAAGTCTTAGAACTTCCTGAGATGAGAGGGCAGTAACTTATTGGAAGTTGCAGCAAGATGCCTCTCGTGTTGACAGCACACACGAGCACCAACCTTAACAACTTTACTTTTAAGGCAAACTCAAGCCAACCAATGCAAAACTGTTGCACGCACAACGTTAAATGGATCGATGACACACTACACAAAACATCTGACAAACTATCTCCAGGTAACTGGCTTAATCACAATTAGCTTGTACAAGGGAAATAACTGCTGCTAACGAAAAGTGCCCTTCCCCATATCTTGGAATAACGACAAAAAAAGAAATGAATGCAGAAATTAAATTTCCAGCACAAAACAGTTAACTTCTTGACCAAGAAAATTAACCAGGAAAGTTTGTCTTAATAGGCCGAAACACTACTTTGACAGAATAGCTGGTACAGTATTTGCTTTCCGAAAATTGGAGAACGGAACAGTAAAAGAAAACAGAAAAGAATTTTAAATATGTTTGAAGACAGGTTTGGCGTGTAGCCTAACAACATATCGAGCTGATATTTTATTAATTGTAACCAACTAACTTGATGGCCACAAAAAGTTTATAATTAAAATTACATCGTAGTTTGGCTCAGTTAACAACGGATTTTCAAAATAATATTGATGACCATAGATCTTGTCGCATCACGGTAATAATTGGCAGCAACCAATTTCACCATGCTTAAAACAAATAAAAGACAAATAGCAGTTCTCCCCATTTCTTATCAAATCTGTACTTATCGTGTGTATTATAGGTTCATACAAACATACCCAAGCATGCTTTTGTCATTAATTTTGATTGACTCTCCCCAGGTGATAGTTTTAGAAAAGCACACTATTTGCGCAGCAATGTTAACACTCGTACGTTTATCATCATCTCACTTCGGGATTTCGTCTAGTAGTAATCAGCACCCATGTTTGCATTGGACAGCTGAAGAATGGTTGTACCAGAAACTCTTATCACAGATGTATGAGAAGAAACCATTGGAAATAGCCAATATTGTTTCACTTCAGAAGCTATAGCTCAATGGTAGACAAAGAAAAATTTAATATATCCTCTATTTCTCCTTCACGTTGAAGATTGCAGCCTAGCTCGCTTTTCTCTTATTAGCATTTCACTAACGGAAGTGTCAACATGAGGATCTGACGTATCTATCAAGTCCACCTCGACCATTTCCATACCGTCTATGTCTCGCACTATGCCGGTTAGCTCGGCAACAAATTCCTTCTCCACAACCAATGATTGGAATCTAACACAATCTTCCGGCCGCCAAGCGTCGTTAAGCGGCACACAACCTGTAATAATTTAAGGTGAACAAACCACAAATTACTTACATGATATATATCAACGTAACTAACGAAATACCACCAACAAAAAAGCAAGCATAAAACCTGTTAACCTATGAATGAACCTATTAATCCATGAACCTATTAGTGTTCTGTCGGTAACCGAGCCGCGGTTTCGGTTTTTACTCAAAAATCGAAACCGAACTGGATGATTTTTCAAAACCGGTTTTTTTTTTCGGTTATTAAGCAGACAGCAGATGTGAAGACTTTAAAAGGCCACTTTGCATAAATATGTGCATGTCTTTGCAGGAATGTTTAACTATAAACAAACTAGTCGTTAACAAAACTCGGAAAAATTCCGGAAAAAAAAAATTTACCGCACACTTTCACAATTAAAATAACAGCTTTGTCCTGCGAATTTTCCTAGAGTGAAGCATTTAGTGAGCAACAATCTGGCTAGTCGACTTCATTGTAAGTGGAGAATAGGAACGAACGATCTAGGCCCGCAACACAAATACAGGAGGCATGTGATACTTCGTCGAACTGGAGTGGAAAATGTAGAAAGTCCAAGCTATATCCTTGAGGCCCGAAGAAGGCAGCAGCCTAAGCTATCGAAAATTTGCAGGACAAAGCGGTTGTTTTGATTGTGAAAGTGCGGTAAATTTTTTTTCCCCGGAATTTTTCCGAGTTTTGTTGACAGTATGGCGTTTCACAGTACGAAAATTAACGATATTTTTAAAAACTAGTTGTTGTCTATGATTAATAAAACAATATTGTAAACGAACTAATCGACGTCTTTGTCCAAAATGGCGGTAGCAGACGGGTGGTCACTGCCAAAACGATGAGCGGGAAGAATTTTGTTTCGCTTGCGATTACTCAGTTGAAGGTGCAAACGTTTGTATTGTTAAGCAATAAGCACCAAATAAAATCACTAAAGGTATTTAGGTAAGTGTGATTGTTAAATTTTTCCTCAAACGTAGCGAGTATTTTGGTCAGCGTAGCAGATAACATCTGTCAAACCGCTCTTCGCGAGTCATTCACCAGAAGCGGCACACCGATTACTACGTTGAAGTTTTCTTTTTTAACTAGACTATTAAAGAAATACCAAATAAAAATTATAAATACATTTTCCCCATTTTGTTAAATTAAAAAAAAAAAAAAGCATTCTCAAAAACGGCTCGTTTTTAAGATTAGCGTTCCTGGACAAAACAATAGATCAAAACTGACGCACGTGCGAAAATGTCAACATAGCGTAGGTCGTGGGGACATTTTTTTGACTTAAAAAAATTATGCAACAATTTACTTTACTTTATTGCTACAGAGCATACGGGCCAACAACAATGGATTTTTCAACAAGGGTCAATTTCTGAACGGTCCCCAAGCACGCAGAAAAACTTGCTTTGCTGCATCACAACTTGAAAATTAAGTAAGATGTCGTACATTGCGTCTTAAATAAACTTTTGATATGGCGCAGTTAAGCCTCTCTTCCACTTTTATTGTAGCTAATAAAAGAATTCAAAGACTCGACGAATACGCAAACATTAAGAACTGTCTCCCCCCCCCCCCCTTTTTTTCTTTTCCAAATGTATTGTCAGCAGTAGCTAGTCAAGTAACCTGTCCCTTCCTTCTTGCGACCTATTCTGTTCCATAAATAATGTTCCCGAAGAAAAATATTGTGGCAATAATGATCTGTTATCGTTGTAGCTTAATTTTTTTAATCTGAAAAACTACTGGTCTACTGGATAATGTCGATGAAAATTGTTGCATTTTTGTGGGTGGGGGGGGGGGGTGGTGGAGAAAAACCGATACAGAGGTTTCCTTCGTAAATAAAAAGCGAAACCGAACCGACTCGTAAAAAAAGGAAACCGACACAGCACTAGAACCTATTAATCCAATCACTTCGGAATAAAGTTTCATCAGTGCCACTTTTCCCAATACCGGTGCTTTAGGTTACGTGGCTGAACATGTCACTGAACACGGTAGAAACAAAGAGGTAGGCAAAAACTTTACAGCAGTATAAAGAACACAAAAGAGCCAATCGTAGTATGTTTTTTTTTAATATTTTAATAGTGGAATTATTGCATTTGGAGGTTAACATTTAAACCTTTACTTAATGATGAAGACGTTCCAAAAGTTTTGGGAATTTGAAATGTTAAAAAAAAAGAATGTTGAACAAAAGTTCCCTTTTTTCTTTAAAATGCATTTAAATTCCCCCATCCCAAAATCATCTCGCACGAAAGAAAAAAACAAAACAAAAAAGTGTCGGCAATATTTACATAAGTTTGAACTAATGTCACAAAACTGAGTCATACAGGAAAGCCAACATGCATGCATGTTCCTTTAAAAATACTGTAACGAACAGTTCACTATAACATTCCAGTTTCTAGTTTCCAATGGTATTTATCCTTTTTGTTAATCTTGCCAAACAAAGAATTTGACAATTACGGATTGTGCTTGGAAAATCTAGCCAATACTTAAAAAAAGTTGAAGTGATGCAGCTCACTTTTGAACATATATTTGCAAAAATAACTTTATTTTACAAGTGATTACATGACTGTAGTCAATAGAAAAACCACATTGCCAGTCTTTTTTTCAAAAGAAAATGTTTAATACTAGTTCCAAAAAAAAAAAAAAAGTTTCTGACATACAAATGCAAAAGCTAAGTCGCATTTGGAGCCAAAAAAAACATTTTTAGTTGTACGAAGGCTCCACGAGATATAGAAACTTCTGGGAAGTGCGTGATTCCACACGACACACCACAGGCAGGACTTTCGCTTCCTTGTAGGGAACAGACTGTAACCCAGTACAGGTTTAACCGAAATTGACAGGAACTTTTCCCCATAGTGTCCACTGGAGAGAGAGCTCCCTTCAACACAGAGTAACGCACAGAAGACAGGTTTTTATTTCTTCGAAACCTTCTCACCAGTAATAGCTTTTACCTTGGAGACATCTTGTTGAAATAAATACACTTGCGCCACTCTCACCGTCGGTTACAGATTTTCCAGACATGTGTAGATTCTTTTTCATCCCACTAGCCATTATGTTAGGGATGGTCAAGTGCCATAGGACTCTTTCAACCAGCTCCTGGCTTCAGCAGTACAGGAGAGCTCACGCATAAAAATTGTACTCTGTATGTGTTGCATCAGTTAGGGATAACATGGCTTAAAGAACTTAACGTTTATGAACTTTGGTTATAAGATACGTACAAGATGATAGTCTAGTCCACATAGATGATCTCGCTATCTTTGCCAAGGACAAGCAAACCCTAGCCTGATGTCATACATCTTATCGCTAGTAGTGAAGCATCTACGCTAAATAAGAAGATTCCTAGGAGTGGAATTCGAAAGGAGAAACAATGAACCATGCACCAAAGAAGCTGTATCGAACGAAGGTGTGACCAAACACTTTGGATTAGAAGATTCCAAAAAGGTCTACCTACATAGAAGTCGGAATGACATTGACCTGATACAGTGAGCAGGAAATAGGGGTGGTAGATAATGCTCAGTAACGACCACTATAAGAGCTTTGATGTTTGTAGCCCTAAGAACACAACCAGACATTTACTCAGTAACAGCCCTGTCAGAGTTTACCTCCTCCCGTAAACCAGACCACTGGAGAATGTTGCAGCGAGTCTTGGTATAAGCAAATACAACCAGAAACTAAACCCTATGCTACGAACATGCCTCAGGACAGCTTATGTTCAAGTTTTACACATACAGTCCCTGGGCGTCAAATGTGGAAGACAGAAGATACTCGTGTGGATAATTATGTTGGAATGTTCTCAGGTATACCAGTAACCTGGCATGTACAGAAGCCAAGATGTGTAGATCTTATCGAAGATGGAATGGAAGCGGAGCTCATCAGTTTGTTAACAACAGGACTTCTTAGAAATGCAATGGCTGACGGCAATCCAAGAAGAATTGCCACGGTTATGTTCCAGTGCACCAGTTGTTGACTGATAATGAAGCAGCTGTTGCATTCGCACAAGATAATAGAGCACATGCAGACGAAACACAGACTTAGGGCGAAACGAAAACTGTTTCATCAAGCGAAATAGCAGAAACTTCTGCTCGTTTGGGGCTCCCTTCTACTGAATGGTTGACACCCAGGCCTAGGACAATTTTTACTAATTGATATTAGACATTAAACACATTTAATAAAATGATATTAAACAAGAGTAACGTTACAAGTACGCAAGTGAGCCAAAGAAACTTAGCGGACGTATTCACTAAACCTCAACTTTTAAGCCTAAGCGACGATATATCCAATCAGTTATAAGCCAGGTTTACAAAAAAAAAATCTAATTGCGTACATCGGGAGATGTAATTCCGATTGAATTAGGTATTTTCAGTTAATTTAATTCAATATCATCTTTTTATATCCTTAATGTTTTTGTTGTCATCGTCGTCAAATTTGACATGAAATGGCTTTTGTTTGATGAAAATAGCCCTTGTTCAAATCATCATATCTCTGGAACAACAACACACAGCGACCATCTTGGTCATGTTCGTGAGAGGGGAATCATGTTTTCCTTTCCCGAGAAAAGTGACGTCATTAACTCCTACGTTACTGCATTTATTCCTCGAATGAAACGTGCCATTTCAACGGCCCTTGTTCAAACTCTTTGGTATCATGAGTGCCGATTGGTTCGTTCGAGGCACGTGACCCTTCATCACGAAGGGGGGGGGGGGGCAGTCACAAGTGACGTCATGCGAAGAGAGTCAAGGTCGCATCCACTGGCACTAGCGGGAGCGCGTCGCTTGCGGGCAGCATGTCACGATGGTGGCTGGCGGCCTACGAAGAATTGGGAGTGAGCTTCAACGATTGTGAATATTGAAGAAATAAAGCAACTTTAAAATACTTGTGCAGTAATAAAACATAAAATAATGATTTCAGAAATAATAACCGGCGTTGTGACGGAAGAAGATGCAGTGGAAGTTATCATTCCGAGTACTGCAAGTTGAAATTTTCGTTAGCGCTTATACGTAGTCGAACGTCATGATTTTTTTTTTTAAATAATGAAAACATACGACGATGGTCTTAATTATATTTCTGCTCAATAATTTACAATATAATTATTACAGGGATCGTAGCGGTTTTTAGGGGAAAAAGTCATGCATAAGGAATTTTTCACTAAAAAAGTAAGCAAATGTAAGGAATCCCTAAGCCTAATATCAAAGCCTAATCACAGTAAATGTGATAAACTCAACTCGTTTCATGGATCGTCTTGAATATAGGTTATCAAATCCAATTTAACAAAAATCTTGTTAATGACTAAATCTCCATGGCACTGCAGCAATAAAAAAGTATCTTCAAGCTATACAGAGCTATAGCAGTTTTTTTTTTTTGGGGGGGGGGGGAGGGCGGGAAAGGAGGGGAACACCTCTTGACAAGTCTGACAAGATCGTATTTGAGCCAGCCAAGATTTTTTTTACAAAGCCTACACTTTTTTTCTGAACATTTTACACGATTTTTTATTTAACCCTAAAAAAAAAAGCTGAGACGTGCAATATAAGCCTTTCCTTCAGTAGAACTTCACCTCTACTATTTTAACAGCTTCAGTATGGCCGTAGGGAGGGGGGGGGGGGGAAGGAGGACATTAAAAGGTTTGCTAAGTAGCCTAACTACAAAGTCATTTGAGATAGTCTTGAAATATAGGGTCTCCCTAGACCATCGGAAAGTTCGTTTCGAGCTAGTTCAAATGGTCCATTAGAATATTAAAATCAGTCAGGATTTTGAGAAAAAAACGAATTAAATTTCTGTCGTAGGATTGAGCTGCGATAATTTAAGGAAAAAATAGTGGCGGCCACAGCCAACAACGTATCCACTATTCATATTCAACGACAGTGGTGCATTCTTTTTTCATTAACTAAACACAATTCTAACCCATTACCTTCCTAATATTTTCTCGTTGTCGACACTTTATTAACTGGAAATGACCAAATGTGTGATAAAACTATTCCGTCAGTATTACAGCTGGCCCAGCAAGCCTAACGCACATGTGACATAATACAGAACACTTACATTTTTTAATACTCATTCATTGTAATGAAATTCACAGAGCTAGTACGAAATTTAACCCTTTCAGCAGCGAGTTACGCTCATGGGGTGAGTTGGATTTTTTCGTCACACGTGGAGTGAGGCACTAACGAAATATTTATTCTTGCGAAAACTATTGGACACAATTATTTCACATTTACTACAAGCACGCAACAGATATTCATTAAGGTGTACAGAAAAGATCAGATAAATGGCTTTAATAGTTTCGGAGAACTATTTTTTTTAAACTACGGGCAGCAATGAACTAAAATTGAAAATCTCCGAAGGTCTGTGTTAGTTGGCTAAAAATCGTTGGTGCCACCTGATAAGCGATAGTGTGAAGGTTTATAGGCTCCTTTTCCATTTCAGTTTTGCATGCTGTTTTAATCCATCTGACTGACCAATGCCAAATGGCCATCTAGAAAATATGTTGAGAGGCCGGGATAGAGGGGAATTCCAGCTTTCCAACGAATCCAGGACGGCGGCGGTACCCAATCAAATGGTTCGACCACTACTGCTGATCAATAATGACCCATTTTCTGCTTTCTAACTTTTGCAGTTTTTATGAAATATAAACATCGGTAACACCTTTTTTTTTTTTTTTTTACAGAAATTGAAACAACATGTCAGGTAGTGAATTTCTGCTTTTCTCAGGTCATTATTTTGGCCGAAAATTGTGTTTTTCGATTCGCAGCTTTCCTTCAAAGCTTCAACGTATATTTACATAATTACTGCGTTTCGAATGAGTTTTTTTGGACTTCATTCATACTGCTTAAAAGGTTAATCAGCTGAACCATAATAGTAGGCTAAGCACTTATCCGACAATCTTTGGATTGAGCAACGTTGACGGTCGCCAACGAAGTTCATGCCCTATTTATTACCTTAAATCTTGTACGTTATTGTATTAATTTACACTTAAATTTGCAAACAAAATAAGCATGACTGAAAAAAAAGTAGGGAACTGTACACCTGAATATTATTAAGAGGAAAAAAGTAGGAAAATAAGGAATTAAAAAAAAAAGTAGGAAATAAGGAAAGAGTAGGAACACTATGACCCGTTATTGCAACTGCATATTTTTGTACTCCTAGACCGCTTAGTTTTTTTTATTACAATTTATTTTCGTGAGGTAGGCAACTTGTTCATGGCGGCCATGTTTTCGCCATAGGCTTTCTCAGCAGCAAAATGAAAAATGGCAATTTCCTCACTTCACATCTGCGTATCATTACACACTTCAATGCACATTACCTGTTAGCTTGCAAAATAGAGCTTGATGTGGTAAAATCTGGAAAACCTCCGGCAAAGGCTGAAGATCGGTGTTAACAGCAATAAGCGTATCGCCAAAATCAACATAATATAGTGACACCTGCAACAGATTAGGTTTTAGGTAAGCAAACTAGCAATGAATTCTCGAAAGAAAAGAACTTCTCGCCTGACAGAAAGGTAGTAACAACTAACAAACACAGATTGACAAAGTATCGCAGGTGATCTCTTATTCATGTGACTCTCGTCGTGAGACTGCTCGCCAGTTGGCCTAAGCCAGCGTGGACAGGCATGTAATGAGCTTCACCAGAGAGTCTTAGTTTCCATTGCGGCAAAATAAAAATTCCACGGACATAATACTAGTTTACTGCGAATTTTTCTGTGGCTTAATTTTCTTATTTTCTGCAACACATAATGTAAATTCTGAGCTTAAACATGTTGGTTAGCCATTTCTTTTACATGCTTTTGTCGTGCATACTGCAGCAAAAAGTGAAAGCAGGCAACAAAATGAACCATTTTAGCTATGGATGCTAATTATTATCCAAAATCTGCGACATTCTGAAAAAGTTATGGATATCTACGAGACTTTCGATTTTAAAAAGAAACAGCAATCGCTGTTTACCGTGGTAAAAAGCAAGACATCAAAATCGTATACAATACACAAAACCACAAATCTTGACGAAAAAATAGCGAACTGTGGGAGAGCTAACCAAAAATTAGACTGAAAACCAAAAGTGGGAAAAGGGTTGGGGAACTTTGGGGTTAAATTAGGGTCAAGATGCTTGATTAGGTTGGGGGGAAAAGCCTAACCACAATTGGGCCTACTCAAGGCCTAACAGCCAAAAATTCCCCTAACTAGAGGACCTAGCAGGGGTTGAGGGAGGACCAGCCGGGTGGCTGGCCCGAAGGCTTTCCGATTTTACCATGCTGTCCCCCTGCTTAATACGTTTTGGTTGCCCCTGACAACCGCGAAATGGCCAGGGTATTATGGGTAATGGAAAGTTCTAGAATGTTCTAGAGGCAGGAACCGGAAACTAAATTATAAGAGATAATATTTCAACATGTCTGTAAACTACAGGCTGAAACAAATACATACATTAAAGCACATGTCAACATCAACTACTAAAAAACACTTTCTTGTTTTTACTAATGAACATGAAGGATGACCAACTCTCCACCGCGGTTTTAAAAAAAAACCACCCGTGACCCTGGAACTATAGCCTAGGGGTCACGCATTTGCGTCCGAGCAGACGACTTTTGTGATAACAGCATCTTGGTAGACGACTTTGGATACCCCAATGCCACCGTTGTGGAATTGGGCTACAACTACGTTTGTAGCCGATGAGCATGAAATAGCAAAGTTTGCTCATGCGAGACAAACTAACCAACTTCTCACAAACAAGAAATTGCTCTTAAGAGCAGACCAGAAACCTTTATGGTATAAGAGACAGAAAACTAGTAGCTTTCCTTAACAGACGAAACCAAAACGCAACTATTATTGTATACACGAACGAATGTATGCCACTGAATGGGCATAACCAAACCTCAAACGTAGCCACCAAGAACTGGACATCGAAACTCGTAGGTTTAAGAAAAACCTGAAACAACTACTAAACAACTCATTCTCCACACTATAATTTAGTTCTAAAGGCCGAAAATTAGGTTGATTTATGGGAAAAAAACCCCTATGGGGAAAAAAACCGTTGCAGAAATATTACTCTTTAAGAGCATACCAACACAAGAATGAATGCTTATTATTAAGCCCAAATTAAAATATTGCCGTAAGGCAACCCAAACGCCAAAACAAAGTTTCCCCCTTCACTAAACTAACCTAGAATTCTAAAGTAGGCTTTACAGCCAACTAAGCCTTGATTAAAAAATTGTCCGAAGTAAAAACGGTTCTGTTTTACCTCCCAAGTTCAAAAAACCAAAAATTCAAAATAGGCCTAAAATAGGCTTAACACCAAAAACCCTAAAAACGGATCCCCAAGACCCTTCTGCATGCCCCTACCAATTTTGGACAAGATCCGAGGACGTTAGGCTTAACGAGTACAATAAGCCTAATGAAAAGACAAAAACTTGAAAAATAAGGCCCAGGCAAAGGTTTACCCACGTTTTACCTTACTTTTCCCGAGGGAAAGAAAAAAAAACTCCTAAAAGGGTCGAAAAGTAAACTTAAAGGACCCAGACTCAAATCCCCAATCTAAAGGACCCGTAACCCATTCCCGACCAGCCTTACTCCCGAGAAGAAAAAACCCAAAGGGAACATCCTGGGTTTCGGCATCATGACGAAAAAATAGCCAACTGTGGGAGAGCTAACCAAAAATTAGACTGAAAACCAAAAGTGGGAAAAGGGTTGGGGAACTTTGGGGTTAAATTAGGGTCAAGATGCTTGTTTAGGTTGGGGGGAAAAGCCTAACCACAATTGGGCCTACTCGAGGCCTAATAAGCCAAAAATCCCCCTAACTAGAGGACCTAGCAGGGGTTGAGGGAGGACCAGCAGGGTGGCTGGCCCGAAGGCTTTCCGATTTTACCATGCTGGCCCCCTGCCTAAATACGTTTTGGTTGCCCCTGACAACTGCGAAATGGCCAGGGTATTATGGGTAATGGAAAGTTCTAGAATGTTCTAGAGGCAGGAACCGGAAACTAAATTATAAGACCATAGATAACGTCCACTTAAGTAAGAATGGACACCCAAGACTAAGATTGGCCATTGGCCCCAGCAAATATGCAAGTAATAAGATTTGCGACAAATCTACAAGTTCCTTTAACATTTTCGGTGGTTGACGGTCACCTTCTTCGGAAAGAAAATTTTCACAACACGGGAGACACACTACTCCAATCGACTAACTAGTGAAGTTCCAGCTGGCTACAAAGCTTAGAGAAGTGGCGCTCCAACTTGAACGCTATGATGATATTATATAGACCAGTGGTCCCTTCCTCACAAGCGCAAATTTAAAAATTAGGTAAGTGTCTCCTGTGTAAAGACATTTTTACCTCTAAAGAAGGTAGCCGTAAGCTACCGAAATTTTTAAAGGAACTTGGGAGATTTGAGTTCTTCTTTGGGGTTTTGTGTATTGTGAGCGATTTTGACTTTCATTTTTCTGCAAAAAATCGCGGAATCGCAGAAACCTACACCAGCCGAGCATGTAACAGACTTGAGCCAGAATACACCACTTAGGTTTGCTTTAAGTAACTCTTGTCCGAGTTGCTCTGCGGCAAGATCCGAGTCCAGTCAGTTAAGATTCTCCACCATTAACAGCTATGACTGGAAGCTGCTTTTAGAAGCAGGGATTTATTAGGAGTTACAGCCAGTATCGTGCACAAGAAATGATGATTCGCAGGAGAATCAAAGTTTTCCAAATAGAATTTGACGAACCTGTGTTACTTTTGGGATGTTCCTTTTGCTTTCGGCACCTTTATTCCTCCTCATTTGCATTAAATTACACCTTAATTTCTGCAATTTCTGCATCACTTCCGGTCGTATCGCTGCTTCAACCCCAGGCTTTTCCTGCGAGAACAAGTTCTCTGGTAGAATCATCATTTCTCCTTCACACAATCCTCCTCACTTTTGGGACAGATTAGTAAATGTAGCGCGGGGCCAGCCAACTTACCCCAAGCATAGCATCCCCTTCACCCCTCGGCCCTTCGCCTGCATCCTCTGCAGCACTCGCCCTGCTAACCCGGGCACGTGTTCCTGGCTCTAGTGACTGCTGAAGACTGAAGGGGAAGTCCAGTTAGCTAACGCCCCACACTCCACACCGCCGCGAAGGCCACCACCGACCTCACCGAATGGGCCCGAAACCTGTCCGTATCCACCCCTAACCGATATGCGAACCTGGCTAGTAACCTAACCACACAACATGTAAACAGCACAGCGATCACACCCAAACCACAAGGCATAACCAAGACCCAACGTCCTAGTCAAATGCGAATGTCAGACAAATGGCACCAACTGGCCCTGCAACACCAACGATCGCTCGAACACAAAACTCTCAGAATCTTTTGCCAATTTCCACCTACACACTATGACAGAATTTCACATAAATCCGCACCTGCAGAATGCAGCCGCGCCAGCCTAGACTATCAGAGGTTTATAGCCAGGCTTGGCCGCGCTACACCGTTCTATCAATTTTTGCACATGCCGACGGACGTCGCTATTCAAGTACGACGCTATTTACACTCCGCCTTCGTTGAATGAACGTCACAAGCCGAGAAACTCTCCCCATCAACACATAATTCAGTCTTGCCCAGCGCCGCCATGTTGTTTTCCCATTCATTCATCCGTTGTGCAAATACCACCCTCAAAATGGCACTCTTATCCGCTGGGAAAATCACACCCTCATAATGGCACTCTGTCAAGCCTTGACTCCGCCAACCATGTCCGTATATCCTGCACATCATACGCCCTTCGCAACGCTACTTCACGGATAAAATAAAAACTCCGCACTTTCTGCAAGCCACCCAGTTCTTTGGGAAACATGGCATATAACCATCTGCTCCCTTCGCCATTACGCACGCTTGGTGCTAATAAAGGCCATTGCGCGGGCCTGGCGCCAACGAACTCCGCCATTAGGCACGCCGGTGCCATTTTAGCAACAAATTCTCCGCCTGTTGCCAAGTCACCGTCCTTGCCATCGGCCACAACCTCTGATCTAGCGATTGCATAGGCGCACTACCTGCCTTCTGTCTAATACAACAATTATGATTATCACCCCACGGAAACCTCTGACTCTCCCCCAGCCTGTGGGTTGGCCCGGCCCAAATCACTCACATTTTTCCACACCAAAGTCCTCGTTTATCTCCCCAGTCTGAGGGGGGAACTGGTACAAAACGGGATCCAAACTACTCACCTACTCACCGAGTGCTCGCCAAGAACTCCGAGGCCAACCTGCGTGCCTGTCCCGACACAAAACCCGCGAATTTTTCCCCAGAATCGCCGGCCTTCGAGAACATTCCGTTACTAGGCGCAATACCAACTCAATACCGTAAATCCCCGAATTTAAGATCCCGGTCTTGTATCCAAATACAAGACCAAGCCTCGTATACAAGACCATGGTCTTTTAAGTGAACCTAAAATAGCACAGTGATTTTGGCTTCTATCAGTTATCAAACACCACTGATTGAAGGTAGGCAGAATCTGGCAACATCTAGCGCTACCTAATACTATCTAGCACTTCCTTGCACAAGGCGAAGGAATGAACAATGGCACTTCTTTAAACAACTCAAGCCACGACCTCCTTAATTATTGTGTGAAATTTTGGAGCATTCTTGTGCACCTGGGAGCAAGCTATAAAGGTTAACAATATCATTACCGCTAGATAGCGCCAAGGTTTTTTCGTTCACTTTTCAATCGGTGAAAGTGCCACTTTATACTACCACCATGTTCAAAAAAAAAAAATACTCTAGAATGGTACGTGCCCTAACTTTAAGCATGCTTTGAAAACTGCAGAATGGAAATGAAAAATTTAACAAGCTCAAAGTATGGAAAAGTAATTTCGGACTAGCCTACAAGGAATTTACCTTAATTTTTATACTTGGCAGTACAAAAAAGTTATATATTGTACTCTGCTTGTTCAGTTCAACTGCCTCTCTTCATTGATGTATTTTTAAAATATGTATCTAAAAATTTCAAAATACCAGTATTACCCGGTTGATTTTGGTTTCTATTGCCTTCTGAAAATATACATTACCTAATTTTTTTGCATTCTCCTTCCAATGCTGTATGACTAAGAGTAAGATTGAAGAGATCCATACACGTCGCTACCCACTGCGCATCCTACAGTGCAGCCTCCATCATATAAATACTCGGACGGAACGGTTTGGTTCATCTTTTTGATCCTCTATGTTGATCCTGATGGCGACACGAGGGGAGGAGGGTGGGAAGAAGGTAATGTATGTTTTCAGAAGGCAATAGAAACCAAAATCAACCAGGTAATACTGGTATTTTGAAGTTTCAGGTTGCCGTGAAAATATACATTACCTAATTTTAAGCATTCCACAGACTTTGTCAAAGGCGGCAGGCGTCATCATGACACAAGCCCCCTAGGGTAGCGAGCGGTTCTCCAGAAAGATAAACTTCGCACAAAGAAGACAGCAGAAGCAAAATATGGAGCTTTATTTTTGCTTAAGGGGTTTACAACATATGTCGGGCTGCAACAAAAGGCTCGAAGTGATATAAACCATCAGCATGATGGGACATGTCCCGTACGTAATGGGAAGTGAAGACAGTCGGGCTAAGCCAGGAGACTTACTCATTGATCTCGGTAATAGGAATATTACTGTTATGTGCCCAGGAAACAGATCTCGCACGTAATTCGTGGGCAGTGACACGAATGACTTGTTCTGCGCAGCTAATGTCGAGGGGGATCGTAGGCTTGTGCAATGACAGTTTTGTTCCATGTAGCTATCATCCGTGTCGAGGTCTCCCCGTTCCTGGAAGCGAAGGATAAGAACAATTGGGTGCGGCCACGCCGAGGCGGCTTGGATGCCTTGAGGTAGAACCAGAGGGCCCGAACTGGACACAGGGCCCGTTCCTAGTCATCGCCCAAGATGTTGAGTGCAGGAATGATGAAGGGTTTTGGGCGTTCGCTGGGCTTCTGGGTCTTTGCCCGGAACGTTGCCCTGGGTGTCAGGGTAACGCCAGAGTAATTGTCCAAGAAGAAGCAATCCGAAGCAGTGGCAGACAGAGCTTGCAGTTCACTGCAGCGAAGACAGGAAGCCAAAGCAATTAAAAAGACAGTCTTGTGGGTAAGATGACTAAGCTGACAGTCGAATAAGGGTTCATAAGGAGGGGAGAGAAGTGCAGTGAGGACAATGGAGAGATCCCAATCAGCGAAATGCTTGCGGAGCCGAGGACAGTCGATTATGAAGGAGTAGATAAAAGAAGAGATACGAAAGTCGTCGAGCAGACCAAAGTTCCCGGCGGAACGGTACACCAGGATGGTGGAGCCTCGAAGGCCATCCTCGAAGAGGAATGTCAGGAACCGGAGGAGTTCAGGAACAGAGGGGTTGACTGGATCAACCTGTTGACACACCAACAAAACCATCGCTGCCAGTGGCTATCGTAGATTTTCGTGGTGTATGCCCGAATGGCTCGGCATGCGATACGAAGGGCCTGTTCTGTAAAAACTCCTGACGCTTCGAGAACTCGGACGATAGTAGCCATCCGTGTAGTTGTAGGGATTGCGGGTTGCGGTGGCGGATCGTGCCGTTGTTCTGTGTGAGAAGGTCCGGGAAGAAAGGAATGCGATGAGGTACGTCGATGAGCAGGTTAGGTTAGGTACGCAGGGAACCAAGCTGCTGCTGGCCAATTCGAAGCGGCAATTAGAAACATCCCGTTGGTTGTCGCAATCTTGCGGAGCACTATGAGGAGAAGCTTCGGCGGAGGGAAGACGTAGGCAAAGAGATCCAGGGTCAGGCAATCCAGGGTCAGAGCATCGACGGACCAGGTGCTGGGATTCGTAAGGGGACTGACAAAGTGGGGAAGTCTGGCATTGAACCTCGCGGCAAACAGGTAGAATATAGCCTGTCCCCATAGAAGAAAGCGCATGTGGCAGACGGAGGAGTGCAGGGTCCATCCGCTTGTTGGAGGGAAGTGGCGGGAAAGGGAGTCGGGTATGACATTCCGGCTGCCAGAAATGTGAAACACAAGGAGGCGAACTCGTAGGCGGATGTAGAGGCAAAAGATGTCGGATGTTAGAAGGTGGAGGGAGCGGGTGGGCCATCCACCAGCCATAAGGGACGAGATCGGCGAGGGAGTCGACGGTCCCGCTCAAGGAACTGAGGTCCCGAAAAATGTATTGCGGAAGGCAGAGGACTGACTGATTGGTGATGCTTTCCAGGGATGGCATGACTGTCCTTCGTGGGAGGTCAAAGAATAATACGAGAAACGTGAAGGCCTGAGCTGGTTGGAAGCGGGACTTGGGGATATTGATGCCAAATCCGAGGCAAGTTAAGAGAGACGTGACGATGGTGCGGTTGTCAAGAAGGGTAGGCTGGTCTTGGTGAGGAAGTAGCCAATAGTCGAGGAACGTGTGGATACGAATGCCTTGTCGACGGAAGTGAGCGATGACTGGTCAAGGTACAAGGGTGAAGATTTGAGGGGCTGCATTTAACCCAAAGGGAAGGACAAAGAACTTGTAAAAGTTGCCGGCGAAGATAAAACGGAAGCTGTGCACGACAGAGACATGCAGCGGGATGTGTAGGTACGCGCGTCCGCAAGATCTAAAGAAACTGTCCAATCTGAGGGGAGTTAACGAGTGTCGGACGGAGTCGGCTGTTTCCATTTGGAAGTGAGGGTTCCGGATGAACTGGTTGAGAGATCGGAGATTAAAGATAAGACAAGACCCTCCCATCTTTTTGGGGCAAAGAAAGATACTGCTGTAGAAACCGGGCTGGACCGGACTGGGAATCACACGGATTGCTCCCTTGTGTAGAAGAACAGAAATTTCGGCAGAAGGAGTGGACAATGACGCCTCCATGTCCGAAGGCAAGGGAGGTGAATGAAGAAACTGTGGAAGGAAGCCGTCGCGAATGATTGAGAGAATCATGGGATCGGAGGTGATAGCGTTCCAAGCCTGCCGCATAGAACCGAAGCGATCCCCCACAGGTTGGGGGGGGGGGGGGGAGGGTAAGGGAATGTCAATTAGCGGAACGTCAGCGGAGGTGTGAGCGAGAAGAGGCTTGGCACCGTCGACGGTCCGGAGTAGAGGAACGGCCAAGTGACCGACCATGGCCACGGCCTTGGTGTTTGGGACGAAAGGGCGACTGGGAACGTGGAAGGGATTGCGGTGATGAGTCACTGGTCTATGAGGAAGGCCAATCTTCTTCGGGAGGATCTGGTCGGAAGTAAGATGCAGAACGGAAACAGCGGACCGGCCGGGGGCGCTGTGGTTTAGGTTTACGTGAAATGTTGAGATGAGGCGCAAGTCCCCGGAAGAGAGTTTCAGATTTGTGAATAGGTTGGTTCCATAATATGTGTCGGGTGGAATCATGCAGGTTTGGAGCAATGTTCAGAGCAATTTCCCGAAGAAGTAGGGTGGAATTAAACAGTGTACGGGTGAACCAGTTAGCGGAATGATAGGTCTCAAAACAAGCCTTGCGAAATACTTGATTGATGAAGAACGCAAGTTATCGCGTGTCGGCAGGTGGAGGGTCCGCGTATAGGCGTTCACAAAGGGCGTTGGCCGCAGTATTTAATACATCTGCTTGACAGAAAGCACGAAGGCCAAGGCGGAGGAGACGGTCGTTGTCCTGGAGTACAAAAACCGGAATGGCAGCTCGCCGAGACAAAAACAAGGAGGAACCGAAATCCATTTTTACCTCCGCCGTGAGGAATTCTGATTTAAAAACGTCTAGATTCATACTCTGGAACGTAGCAGACGACATTACTTACGCACGGAGGAAAATACGCAATATTGCAGACAGGCAAGACGATCTAACAATTCTTGGCAAATTTTCGATAGTCAATTTGCTGTGGATGGAAAAACCTAGCCAACTATCATCTTCGGCACGTAATAAAAACTCCAAACACTACCACCTATTTACAGTCCATGACCTAATCTAATGGACTGTAAATAGGTGGTAGTGTTTGGAGTTTTTATTATGTGCCTGAAGATGATAGTCGGCTAGGTTTTTCCACCCACAGCAAATTGACTATCGAAAATTAGCCCAAGTATTGTTAAATCGTTCTTTGTCTGTCTGGAATATTGCTTATTTCCTCCGTGCGTAAGGGAATTCTGATTGTGGATAAGTGTTAAAATTTCGTGGGGTTGGCGGTTCCATCACCAACAGGTCGGAAAAAGGAGTTCTCATGACCCGGACGTGGAGGCGGAGGGGCTTTGTTTACTCCAGCGGTGTCCCATTGCCCAGAAGAACACCTCCGGTACACAGGAGGGTAGTTAGCAGGGTAGTGGATTGACCCAAAACGGGGGGCTGATAATCGCGATTCTTGCAAGGAGCGTTGGAGGCAGGAGCAGGTTTGTGGTTTGTAGAGGAAACGGTTCGGAACGATGCTTTCCACTGTCTTTAGCAAGTCGGAAAAAGGAATCTCAAATTGGTCCGGATCACCGGGAAATGGAATCAGCTTGTGCCGGAGAGGTTGGGTTGTAGAAACGATAGGAAGTTCCGTCTTCATCACTGAACAAAGATACCTGTGCCCCCGGTTCCGCGGCGTAAGGTGGCGGAACTGAAATCGGACGCGGAACGGAATCCGGTCGATGGGAGGGACCGGAATCGGAGGCAGAGATGCGAGGCCGTCTTGGCATTGTAGCTACCCAGGCCTTAGCATAGGACTCAGAATCCTGAGGTTGCTTCCTCTTAATCGTTTTAATGGCCGAATCCATGAGGGTATGTACTTGGGACTTGGAAAGTAGTTCCTCAGGCTTGCTGGTAACGGAACGTGAAGCGACCAAAGGGCGAGAGGAACGAGAGGAAAGATCCAAGGGGCTGACGAGGGAAGAAGCTGCCTCCTTGGCATCTGCTCTCCTAGCCTTAACCTGTAGCTTGAGACGAGAGTAGTGTTCATTAGTCTGAAGCAAGTCGTAACTTAGCGACTGAAGAGCCCAACCAGAGGAGGATTGTCCACACGGAATCGGGGAAGAGACAATGGTATCCACTGGCGGAACGGAACGAATTGCTAAGCGGAATCACGGGATCCAACGAGCCAGGAGAGGAAGGGAGCACTGGGCGAACCAGCGGTTCCTAGGCGCACCTTTAGTACGCGACTTCATCGTAGGCGGAACGGTGAGCAGAACGGAAGGCGGAACGATGAGGAGCATCAAGCAGCACAACCGCACAGGACACTGGTAGAGAAGAAAAGATGAACTGGACCGTTCCGCCCGAGTATTTATACGATGGATGCTGCGCAGTAGGATGCGCAATAGGTAGCAACACGAATGGATCTCTTCAATCCAAGTCAAGCAGCATTGGGAAGGAGAATACTAAAATTAGGTAATGTACATTTTCACAACAACTAGAAATTTAATTTATTTGTATTAATATATCTATGCATAAATTTAATGTAAAAAATTAAAAAAATTATAATTTAATAATAAAAATATGTACTCAGTGTATTTTTTTTATGTAAGTTAAAAAGTAAATTAGTTACTCTTTCAATCCTCCAATTTGGTAACAGGGAAAATATTCTCTTTTTTAAGGAAAAGTACTAGCCTGAATATTTTTGCTGCCAGCATGCTTGAAGATTTTCGCTTCGCAGATAAATTGCTTGCACTGGGATTCCAAACGAACACACTATTTATATCCAAGAAGGCTGCTCATGATACAAGCAGCACTGTAACGCTAGTCACAACCAGGGAGCTTGGATTAAACGTAGCTTTGATAGGGTGGACCCACTTACTATTACGCTTTACCGCGAAAAACCGTGCGAGATTTTGGGAGCTGCTTTGCATACTTCAAACGCGTCTGACGTTTCTGCTCCCATTTTTCGCGCCATTTTACTGATTCTTGCATCTCATTGGCTATTGATTTTTCCGATGAATCGACACAAAATTGACTAACAAACCAACGAGTACGCAACATCAAACGTAAGCCGGTCTGCTCCAATCACTTAAATTGTTTTAAAGTGCAATAACCTACCAGTACAATCAACAATGCGACTGAAAATCGCAACGTTTGTTATCAGAAGGAGAGCACCGTCACAAGCGACCATCGTAAACGCATGCAATTGTTTTGGTTTCAACGCAACTACGTCAGCTACTCTCATCTCGGGTTATCTGGTAAGAATTTATCGTTTTGTTTTAATAATGTGTAATTTAACGTTCAGTAAAGATTGAGCGATCAGATATTTCATAATTCTTCAATAATTTCGTTAAAAACTACTGGCTAGTTAAAACAAACCTTTTTGTTGGTTTCGAAAAACCAAGGGTTGTCTGCTTCGAGGATTTGGTTTGGGAGCAAAAACGTCACTAACTGAATCTCGCTCGTGTATACCTTACCACGAGAAATAGCTCTGCTATAGCTCAGACGCGTTCAACCGAGTGGGGCCACCCTATCACAGATACGTATAATCCAAGTTCCCTGGTCACAACAAGCAAGCAACCTAAAGATAATAAAATGTTGGCAGTCATAAACAGACAGGAATCAACTATCAAAGTATTCTGCTCTAGTAATCAGCGTTTTTGTTGAGATTTTATGGTCAGTAGGTAAGTGACCCACTGAAATTTGAAAACTCACTAACCAGGCCTAATGATATTGGGCACAAAGATGTAAGCTCATAAAATAAATTTAATCTTCTGACATTTTTAAAATGCCAATTAAAAGCCAGTTTTGCATCATATTCAAATAAGATTGGTTGTTCAGTCAATATTGAAGATGGAGTATTTTCATAAATCATGAAATGTATACTTCAACGTAAATGATCCTTTAGATGGTCTTAAATTCTGGGATTTTCGGTTTTTATGTAACAGTAAGCGTCGGCCACCCGAAACTCCATCGTAGTATCAACTCAAATTCACCAAACTGCAGAACTACTTTATTACGTATCGATCACATATTGATTGTTTCTCGATCTTCGACAAATGGATGTCTTTATGTTTGGCCCACCAATCAAGTGTTGCACGGTAAATCGGTACTCACGGTATTGACGGTAAAAAAAAATTACGGTATCAGTATCGTTCCTTTTTTAGCACCACGGTATTACCGTAGCAGCGGTATTACCGTGATTATTGTGCTAACGAAAGTGCATGCAAAAGTGCGAAATTCGCACGAGCGAGTGAAATCCGACTCCACTGCTTGCTCACAGTGCGGAAAGGGGGGGGGGGGGGTTGGGGAGGGAGCAGCTCTTCAGTAACAAGGGCGTACAAGCGATTTTGTATTTATGGTCGATGTCGCAGCATCCCATCAAGATGAAAGTGAAGTTCCGCTATTTAGTAAAAAAAAATAAATGCCAAGAGCCATATTTGATTCTTTTGTGCTCAAGTGGATAACAGCGCAATATTATTTCCTAAATTACCGTGATATTACAGTAGACCGCCGTTTTCAGAATCGTACCGTACCTTCCTGGAAAAACTTAATACCGTGCAACACTACACCAATCCAATACCGCCGTATTCATGTCCCACACTGGACATTTAGGCCTAATCGCCGCCAGAAGGCTCGCATCTGGTTCATCAACAAGTGACAATCGGCCGCCGCCCCGCAGCCATTGGCGCCCCGCCACAGATTCCTAGCACTATTCTCATCACGCTCAAAATCCAAAGTGTCTTCCCACCGGTCATAATCCATCCACTGTTCAACAAATCACGTTCATTTTTGAGTCTTAGGCAAAATGAACCATAGGCAGATAACGGAAATTTGGTGCCGTTACATAGGAAATCCATTACCAGCTTCAGTACAGGATCAGCTTTTTCATCAGCGATTAGCTGAGCATCATTGTCATCACCGACAATGCGCTCTGAAGTTAATAATGCATGTCGCCTCGTCGGCCCGCATCGGGCGATAGCCATTGTCATATTGACTAAAGTCACTAAATCCTCGATCACTCCCCAGCCTGTGGGCGGACCGATAAATACCTGCGCATGGCCTTACTATTATTACTATTATGATTATTATTAATAGGGCGTCCCCACAGTGCTTCTCACAATGCCGCCTGCATTTCTGCGCTAACTAAGTGGTAAAGTGTATGCTTTCTGTTCTTTGTTAATTTAGACCTGGCCATGCCGTTCAAAACCGCGTGACTTTGCTGCCTTCTTGAGTATTCTGCTGAAACCACTCTACTTCTTGGCTTCACCTGACGATGGGAGGTTCACCTCCCAAAACGTAGTGTCCTTCTTTCTCCTTCATATAATCCTCCTCCCTGTGTTACTTGGGATGTCCCTTATGCTTTCGGCTCCTTTATTCCTCTTCATTTGCATAAAATTACACCTTAATTTATGCAAGTTATGCGTCACTTCCGGTTGCTTCCCTACTTTCACGTGCTTCAACCCCACTGTCTCTTTGTCGCGGCACGAAGTAGTCGCAGTAATTTGTGTACTACAAATTGGTAACTGGAATTTATTGTCAACTCCCGTTGCCATGCCTAGAGAGGATAATCTAAAGCAGCCCAAGGGTGAATTAACGTGTGAATTAAGCAGGTGAAGGATGGAGACGATGGGTCGATGCCATTGGATGGAAAATTGGAAAAGAGGCATGGAGAAAGCCCGAGAAAATGGAGGCAGCGTTAGGCCTAACACGGCTGCGGGCCTTGAGCCGATTGTGCCTTGCGGCAGTTCGGTAAGTGCCTTGACAAGATCCTTGGAGATAAGAACATCGGCGAAAAGGCAGTCCAACTTGAAAGAGACATATTCCTGCGCAGCATTTCCCATGTCATAGTGCAGTTCCTTGTAGAGGCCAGATTCTCGGATCGCATCCAAAACCTTCTGGTCATGTTGGACAGTGTCCATCAATACTGTTCCATTAGTCTTGGGCGTGTAGCAAACAGTCACAGACTTGTCCCACCTGATCGAGGTGATGGCTTCCACAAAGGCTGCGTGAGATTGGGCCTGCAACAAGTGTCCCCCTTAAGAGTACCTCTTGTGAGTAGATGTTGAACCCCAGGAGCCCAGGTGTACTTGTCCAGAATAACACTCACATCCGCAGCCCGGTTCGTGATGTGAAAAGGCGTGCAGGCACTAAACATAGGAAGAAATTTCGGGTCGAGTGGAAAAATTTCTTCATACTTTGTGAGCGTTCTGAAAGGTAGGTTGATCACAGGATCGCTACTCATTCGTGCCAATGGAACAACAGGAAAGGAAGGGAGGGAGGGGGTGGTTGGGAGATGGGAGGGGTTGCCGCGGCCATTTTGAAATCTGAAGTTGTGTTTGTTGCAGCATGTAGAAGTTGCCTGCATTTTCTTTTTTTTTGTTGTTGCTGAAGAAAGTGAAGACCCTAACTTCACCAAAAATTTCATGGAAAATGTTTCAGTGTTTGGTGGTAAAGTGTATTCCTTCTGTTCTTTGTGATGTCTAACCTAAACCACTGTAAACGGCATTTGCCGATCTGCCAATAGGTCTAAATTAAGTAGGGTTGTTTAGGTAGATGGCTCGAAAAACATCGCTGCAAATCATACAGTGAAAACATCAATCCGTTATAAAATAACACTACTAAATTCGCTAAAATTCACAACACGGACTCGCACTTAGTCCAGCAAATTTTCGTTATCACCCGGACACTTTCGTTATCACCCGGACATCTTCGTCAGGCTTCGAGGATTTTTCTTGCTTTCTACATCAACTACATCGTTGTTTACTACGTCGTCTACTTTGCACACTTTTGCATTCAAATTCGGCCGCGACCGCAGCTTCCCGTATTTATTGGGCTGCGTGCGCTATGCACTTGTGAATCCCCATTGATGGTTCAGCTGCTCGCTGAGTTCTATTCCTACCAGATGTGTAACTCTTGGGAAAGCAGGGCCGTGGATGTTCATCAAAAGCCCCCCGTTCTTTTCATGTTGTTGA
>JAHWFP010183403.1:0-19859 GCA_023313725.1 Lithobius niger | reverse complement strand
TGTAAACTTGGCGGCTTCTCTTACCAGTTTTGGTTTTGGGTGGATATCACGACTTTCATAGGCCTGTGAATGTACAAAAAATCCCACGGCGTAACAGTATGATAATTGCAAGGACCTAATCAATTCCTACGGAATAAAAGATACCCTGTGTCTTATTGAACCAGTAATGAGAAATTTATTCGGGTCGTGGGGCATATAGTTCATTTTGAATTCGCGTACCGTAAAAAAAAAAACAATTTGGATTTGGTGGGAAAAAAAACGACCAAACCTTTGCAATAAAAGATACTCCGTCTCTTCGTGAACCACCTTCTTGCAACAACAATTAATTCTGACAATTAAGTACTGAAACGATAAGCGTGTAACACTTAAGCATGTTATAATCTACTGTTGGATGACAATACAAACAATGGTTACAACAATGCTTTTGCACTTACGAGCCACTTCAGGACCACGTGCTTCTTGCTGCAACCCCCATTTTAGAAAAAGGCACTTCCCCATATGACGCTTTACCTGTCTGCTGACATTTAGATCTGGCAACTTTCCCTAATGAGCTGTAGACGTGTCGTTATACCCTATGAGAATTAACGTGGGAGCTTGCGGACTAGTTACTAGTTACTAGTCTAGACACACGCTAATGTGTCACCGCCAAGTAGACGTCTTATTGTTGTTGAAGCTTAATTGTTAGAGCGTAATTGTTAGAGTGTAATTGTTGTCAGATGGCGGCTCACTAGCAGACTGTGTCTTTTAACTGAAAGCAACTTATACGTGACTTCAGCATACTGGTGTAAATTCCCCATGCGGTAGAAATCTTTGCAAATCGTTTGAATCAGGTTTCTTGGGTCCAGTAACAAAGAAAAACTCAACACGAAAATGTGGGAACGTGTCCTTCATGGAGAGAAAGTGTCCTCAATAACGTTGATTTGTGTTACTGGTGACTAGTAACTAGTGACTAGTAACTGTAACTAGTCCGCAGGCTCCCATGTTAATTCTCATAGGGTATAACGACACGTCTACAGCTCATTAGGGAAAGTTGCCAGATCTAAATTTCAGCAGACAGGTAAAGCGTGGGGAATTTACACCAGTATGCTGAAATCACGTATAAGTTGGTTTCAGTTAAAAGACACAGTCTGCTAGTGAGCCGCCATCTGACAACAATTACACTCTAACAATTACGCTCTAACAATTAAGCTTCAACAACAATAAAACGTCTACTTGGCGGCGACACACTAGCGTGTGTCTAGATTCTTTACAATTGTTACCCAATTTTTACCTATACAGAAAAATTTATCCACCAGTCTAAATCTGACACTACAATTTATCACGATACACGGGCCTAATAGGAAAAAAATTGGAACGTAGAGTATGATAGATCAGGTTACGGCAAATATTCTTAGTTTTTTTTTTTTTATTTACGGTTAAGCATCATTAGATGCGTAACGTGTCTTGTAGATTCTATTATTTTCATTTGCTTTTCTGTGGAATGGTTTGTTAGGCTAGTTCATTTTTAAAAATAAAATATTATAAAATGTCATTTCTTATTGCCGCTAGAAAATGTACAATACCTGTCATTTCTTGCATTGTGTTCTCAATGCTGTGTTTCATCCATGAGTTTTTAAGTTGCGTGGATCCTTCCAGTTTGGCAACCCAACTGCGCATGCACAGCGGAACCCTCCTCTATAAGAGCGGCTTGCCACGAAAGCTAGCCATCTTTTGTTCTCAAGGAACCCATGTTGCTGGAGCTCTGTTCCTTTCTTTTGTCCTTTTTCGTTATTTTATTTGTATCACCTGTACTGTCCTGGACGCCGTGGAGGATGTACCCGGCCATACCTTATCGACGAGTTGCTTGCTGAACTTTCGTCCGATCTATCGTCGCCTGTTGCAGCCAACTTGTCTTTCGTCGCCAGCTGGCGCCACCGTTCAAACGACTCCCGCCAACACGGAAGCTCATCGGCACCCAGCCCATATACAACCTTTCGCGTCACCGTACTGAGCTTTCGTTTGGAAATCTGCGCCTCGCCGTCGGCCTCGTCCGTTGTTGCCGTCACGTTGTCAACTTGCCTGCCGAGCTCTTGTTTGATCGCGTTCTGATTGTGCGAGCTTTCGTCCAGAGATTTGCGCCTTGATTGTTGCTGCCGTCTCGATGCCGACCTGCCGGCGTGCATGCGTCCTTTCGTTGTTGGACCTCTTCCATCTGAGCTATGTCCGCACTTTCGTCCATATGTCGTCTACCGATAGGGGCAACTCTCCGGCTACTGCCGCCCCTCATCTGCTTGACGCCACCATCACAGCTGCACCCTTTCACTCAGTTGCATTCTGCAGCTACATTTGTGTTGGATGTATAGGATATCGCCCGCTTTACTAGTGCTGGGATCTAACAATGTCGAGGGCGCGCAGCATGATTCCAGCATGAGGAAAGCGGGCGATATCCTTCTCCTTACCCGTTTTGAAGCTATCAGTCCGACGTACATTGTTGAGCGCAAGTGGAATACATTGTTGCGTTTAGCCAGAAGAAAGTCAATGTAGAACTAGCGAAGTCGCTCGCTTCGCTCGCTCATTCCGCGTCGTCTCGCTCCCCTCCCCCTCCCCCTCTGTTGCGTCTCGCTCCAACCCCCCCCCCCCTCATTTAATTAATTTGCCGTTCGGTCGGTAGATGGCATCGTATGTTCGCGCTGCTGGCCGTTGCGATCCGGGCGCAGCTACTATCTCAGCGGGGCTTGGCTGCTACTCTTATAATTTGCCGTTCCGTTCGTAGATGGCGGAGATGGCATCGTATGCAGCTGCTGCAGATGCAGGTTGCTGCTGCGCTGCCGATGGCTGCTACCGATGGCTTGCGGTTCTTGCGTAATTATATATATAGACATTCGTTAAGACGCAATGCTACACGCAACGAAAAGCGCAATTGCAAAGCGGTTACAATGTAGCATGAATTCTTGAAGATTTTTTTGACATTTGAGGTGGTGTTGTTTTCAAAAACTGTTCCATTTAATTGATTATATTCGGTTGCTTTATTCGTTTTTGTCATTTAATGGAAATCAACGTTTTATAAAGCAGCGGTTGCGATGTTGTAAGTAACGTGAATTGTTGAAAGATGTTTTTGTGGTGATTTTTATTATCTGTTATGTTTTTTGTTTGTTTCAGTAAATTTATAACATTTGTTTGTTTTCTTCCACTTTTCATTTAACACAAACGGGGGTTGGGATCCACGTGGAGTGCTGGTCCCAGCCCTCAATCGTGGATCCCAGCACTCCTCGTCCTCGTTCATTATTGCGTTCCCGTCGTGCTGTATTATTGTAAGAGGACTGAGAGTTTCAAAACGGGTGAGAAGAACCCTTACCCGCCTTCATCTGACACCTTCTTACTGCCTCGACATTCACTGCCGCTGTTCCCGAATGTTTTCTTCAAAAGCCAACCCTGTCATTCTACGCCTCTTTCCCCGAATATCTTCTATAACCAGATTCACCCTTCTGGGTGTTTTCGTGTTAAAAGTAGTCTTCGATCTTGTTGTTTGTTTATTGAATACGACAAAACCAACACTAGTAAAAGTTAATCACGACTTAACATTTCTTAAACTAGAGGACAAATAAAAAGTAGCTGGAAAATACTTTTACATTCAATATTTATTTTTGAAATATAAAAGGACCCTATGTACAATATGAGCTAAGGTATAATATTATATTTTATATTCTCAAACGAGATTAATAAAAAGTAGACCAGTTGCGTAAGTGTAAACTTCTCAACATTTGACACTTTGCATTAGAATAAACTTTACGGTTATGGAACAATATTCTTCGTACAGTAAACACAAATTGCAACATCTGAGAAATACTATACTCTTAACAAGGGGCTACAGCGGCTATCTAGTCGCATTGGTCTTCTGTACAGTTCCTCCACTTCCAATGTTGAGGCGCACACCTCTCTCATGCACTACAGCAGCTATCTCTATTATATAATCTGAAAACAGTAACCATCAGAATTGCCCGTTACAAATGTGTTAGCTTTTAAGCTTATTTTACGTTTTAGGCATAATTGTCAGCGTTTAGGCCTAATTTACAACTTTAATTTCGTAAGTAGCAACTAACGGAGATTTGGATTGTATACAGTAAGCCTATTCTTTTTTGCAACACGGTATGCCTCCGCACACACAATTACAGTGTTACAACGTAATTTGGAACGTAGCCTAATATAGATCAGTGGTAGTAGGGAAGGGACAGGAGAAACGCTGCAGCAGCTACTCGTAGCAACTATTGACGTTGCCATGGTAACGTGATTTTAGATCTAATTTTCATTTTTTAGGCCTAATTTTTTTAACGGCAGTTTTAGTTTCGTAAGTAGCAGATAGGCCTAATGGAGAATTTGGTTCGATCGTAACCCTATTCATTCATGCAACAATGCGACGAGACTCTTTTAAACGAAAGTAAAATGTTTTTGTTTTTACGGCTGCGTTAACACAAATCTTTAGGATTTCAATTCGACGATGAAATGTTATTATTTAATTTAGTTACGTCTAAAAAGTCTATTAGCTCTAAAGAGGCAACGATGTTTTAATTTGCCTTGTTATTTAACTAACTTCTCACACTGAATCGAACGTTGTAAACAACGGTCGTCAATATCTGGTACTGTTGCGAAGTTGAAAAAAGCGACGGACGGACGGACAAAGTCGTTGCAATAATCTTCTCAGCCGGTACGGCTGTACAGAAGACTAAAAGGGGAAAACCAATCTCTTTAAATTTGAAAACACTTTTTAAATATTTCACTGAAGGACAGACAAATAAACTGGCGTAAATGGCTGAGGTGAAAAAACGGAGCTGACAATCCAATGCTGGAGTCTTTTTCTTATTTTAGATGAAACAGTTTGCATGCTTTTGAATCAACGACAGATTAAACGAATGGCACGAAGAAATGTACCAGCTGACGGCAAAATTGTAGCACTAGAAAATAACGCTTGTACAAATGCAATTATCAAGTGAGCCTTTCGTCCACAACGCCTGAAAATATATTTCGTTTCCTTAAAGGGACACCCGGCCTGCCTTATAACTTTCCGCTTTCCTTATCACAGCTACCACTAAGAACAACGTTTTGTGAATGTCATTAGAAATGTCAATAGTACAGTATTGACAGTACTGTACTGTACAGTACTGGACAGTACTGGACTAGTACAGTACAGTACTACAGTCAGACCAGCCCCCACAAAAGTGGGGGCCAACTTCACATACGTGTATACGGCACGCCTTCAACACAAAAGTTCGTGACTCGACAAAGTGGCCAATTCAGCATCATTTCTCGTTTATGCGTCTACTTCCGGTTTAATCGCAAACGGACCGGAAACATAATATTTATTGATGCTCTGTCATGTACATTTCCTTTTAAGCCAGGGTTATAAATTTAGACTGACACGTTTTGTGCTAAGAAGGGATGTTTGGTGTTCAGTGAAATGGGAAGACTAAACTTTTCGTACCCTAATTCTGCTAGATGAAAATGAGTAGGCCATTGGAAGAGCGAAAAAAAAAAAACTAACAGAAAAAAAATATCATAGAAAAAGTCACAAATTTGCCTAGGAAATAACGATTGTAAAATACTGGTTTCTATTTACCAGACGGGGAAATAGGAGATGTGTTTGTACAACTGTGACTCATCGATCGTCAGCAGATACGACACGTTCCCCTGTGTATCAAAGGTATCGTTGCATAGCGCATACCTGGCGTTTCATTCTTCGTATAATGAAGGATGTATATGGATGTGTATTGCTGTAGGATGTATGTTGTTGCTGTCCCGCGTGAAGGGCGCGCCCACCCCCCCCAGTTCTGATTTCGTAATGTCGTTTGATTTCGTTTCACTCTTTCTACATTCCGGCAATGAGTTTTTGGAAGTTCTTAATTTTCTGTAATTTATTTTTCCTGTGACCTAACTTTTCTGTGACGTTTTTTTTTTCTGTATACCTTTTTTTTTTCTCTAAATCCGGCCGTTATTTGTACCAAACTGCAGAAAAAAAAATTAGGATGGTGTATAATAGAATCGACAAACAACCCGATTTCTTGCACGCACTTTGAAATAAATCTTTGATTTATGTTGGATTAAATCACGTATTACCGTATATCTTGGGGGTAAACTTGGACTTATTTAGGATTTATTTTGGATTATATCCTGGATTTATCTTGGATTGACTTTGGCTTTTAAAAAAAAATTGTTAAGAGATGGTTTCGTTTTAATTTTTACTCGTTTCAGAGTGCCCCATTCGCCTCCCTCGCTTCCAACAGTGGGTTCAGAATTAAATTAGCTAGATGCCGCGAACAACGTTTTGCCGATAGCAGTCTCAGCTATAAATTTTAATGACTGGGTGGCGGGGGGGTTACATTTACTCACCAACCAAACGCCCGATTCGGTAAAATGTGTCTCGAACGGAAACGGAAAGAAATAACGTAAAACGGAGGTGAAAAGTGAGAAACCGCAAGGAAATTCTTTCAGAAAAACTATTCTGAAAAACAATTTTTTAGCTATTCGTATATTCCGGCAAATATCCCAGTTAGACTTAACCCGTGTATGTGTTGCCAGTGGTTGACGAAGAGTAGATTAGAGATATTCAGTTCCTATATGTACGTAAAATAATCAGGGTAAGCTTCCAAGCTAGCCCCGTCGACAACAAAGAGGGTGGGAGCTAGTATGATGGAGTCAAGGGAAAGCTGTGGCTGAGAATACCACGGGTGACTTGAAACATAATTACTATGATTAATGGTGTTCTCTTATTATTTGCCGTTAAGTGCGGTGATAGGACACACCCCCAAACAAATTGAAAAGCAAAGGTGGTGAACACATTAATCAATCTAACGATTTAGGAATTACCTTTTGAGGCGCAATTCGCCAAAGGGGATGCAAGGACCCCAAGTAGCAAAATACTTAGATTACCGCTAGCCCTCTTTATAACGAAGAACCTAGTATGCCAAACCATTATGCTGGGTGAGTCAAAGTAAATGGAGTTGGGGGCCTATATTTTATTAATAAGGCTTACAATTGCATTAGCGATTTTTGGATACCGAGGAGGACCGATTATGGGAAGTAATTTATCCACTGGGCACGATGTGATCAGAATATCATATGTAGATGTCACACCATATCGGCTATAGGACACATAGGCACCGGACACATAGGCACCCGCAATTTAGGCACGGGATAAATAGACACTCGGACAAGTAGGCACTCAGACATAACGACACGGACAAATATAGTCACCAAGTTTTTTTTTTTTTTTATAAATTTGGAATGGATTATAAAGTGATCGTCCAAATTTGTTTCTTTCCACTCCTTACTACTAACTCTATACTTTCGTTACGTAGAATTCCGTTTCGCAGAAAATAAAATGGATTACGGGAATTCCTGTTACGCAGAATCCCGTTTCGCAGAGTATTTTTTTTAAATACAAAATGGCATGCCTCACTCGCGCTGCTGTGCTTGCTGCGCCGAAACGTATAACATCAGAAACTGCAACCAATCACAAAATTCTGCCAATTAGGAATGCATCTTTAATTTCTCCAATATTAAATTTTTAAAGAATATTTTGGTTCGATGTAGCGGGATTCTGAAAAACGGGAATTCCCGTTTCACAGAAAAAAAAAACCTAACCGTTTTATTTACTGCGAATCGGGATTCTGAAAAACGGGATTCTCTGAAACGAAAATGGAGTTTGGAAAGAAATACAATTTGGAAGATCACTTTGCAATTCACCATAAATAAAAAATATTAAAACACTTGGTGCCTATATGTCTGAGAGCTACTTGTCCGAGTACCTATATTTGCCCTAAAATGGGGTGCATATGTATTCGCATACCATCATTATTAACATCCTTTAGTTGCCCTCCAAGTACAAATTCCCAATATTTGTTTACATACTTGGTTTACAAAGAGTTTGTATACTCTTGATAAAGATATTCCGAGCAATAAATTATACAAACTGGGAAATATGCTTAATATTCCAGATATCTTAATACTCTAAACAGATTTTGCTGTGTGAGACTATACACCAAATTAAGTGAATGGAAGGAAATCAAATTTGGTATCCCGCAGGGTTCAAATTTAGGACCATTCCTCTTCAAAATATAAAAGATTTGTTTGATATTGACTATAGTAGTTATCTTACATTATACTATATAGACGATATACAGTATTCAATTAAATATATTTGTAAAGAAATGTTAAGTGATAAAATGTTTACAGTGAAATTTTAATTAGTCGGTGCATTCAACTTGTCGATTGTTTTGGTCCATTGATATCATTGCTTTGAAGAAACCATTCGGAACTTGGCGGTCCCTTCACCAATTTTAGTGTTCGATATGATGTAACGCAACTGGCAATATATTCGAAATATAATTAGCGACCATAAACTATACCAAAGTTTAGATTTTCTGTTGGCTGTTAAGAAATGGTTTTTTTAAATTAGATTTTCCTAAGGAGCTCACAACCAATATCTACACCAAAACAAAACCAGAAAACAACCAAACGGAGTAATATACAGAAACCTAATACGGACCCACCAAGTTTTTGTCATATAAAGTAGTGATATCAGAGCCAAAATGGCTGCCACCGGGTTTTCCGTCCCAACCCTGACCACTAAACCTTAACTGATACCTCAGTGATTGTCACTTGAATTAAGTGGCACCTTAGAGCAATATACTCACTTCCTTACGGGACGAGCATACTCTCACGGAAAGCAACAATCAGTACCGTTATTCAGTGACGTCATCATCAACTAGGGGTACAAAAACGGTATGCTTGGGGGACAAACGGTAGGAAACGCCTGTTGTTACATACGGTGGCTCGTTGGAATAAACAACAACTTTTTTCTTGCACACAAAGAACTTTCATGGAATCGGAACGTTTCGGCGTTCCAACATCAGATAAGACACACACTACAATCGAGAACGATATATGGTAAACGGCATCCCTGTCAGTGACCAGCTTGTTCCGGTTTCATAAAAGTTTTTGTGCGCAGAGAAAATAGTTGGTGTTGTCCCGATAAGCCACAGTATCCGTTGCAATCACCCAGCTTAAAAATGGCCAGCAAACAACAATAAGGAGAGTGAGAGAGAACAAATTTCGTGAAGGCGCATTGTGTTGGCTGACATTTTGCCAAATGCTGTTTGTAAAAATACCACGAATTGTTTAGCCAGTTTGCGACAGCACTATGTTTATTTGCCGGCATCTTTGAACTCCAATGTGGGCCGGCTTAAGGTACGATTAGCAGAGCCATGTTGTCTGTGCTTCTGCAGTCCTTGTCAAGCGGTGTGCTAGTAACTCTTCTGTGACGTTACATTAGACTGAAGAGTTACTACCCCCATGGCGGCACTATCACCTATCGAAAGTAGGCAGAATCTGGGACATCTAGCGCTATCTAGTACTATCTAGCACTAGGCCTTGCGCCACGATGGCATTTCTTTTAAAGAAACAAACAAGCCGTGACAAGCAAGGTAACCTTCTTAATTATTGTAGGGAAATTCGCTACGTCCTCGTGCACCTGGGAGCAAGCTACACAGGTTAACAATATCACTGCCGCTAGATGGTGCTGTGGTATTTTCGTTCGCTTTTCAATCGGTGATAGTGCCACTTTAAGTTTGTGGTATAGTTCGGGCCACGAATCAGGTAGCAGCTATTTGGGCTGTGATATCACGGCATTATATGGCAAAAACTAGATCGGTCCCCATACACGTGCAGGGTTTTTGTGTCATTCAATTTTAACGGGCATTTTAATTCTGGTGCGGGGGTATAGACAAATTTCCTGGCTACGGCCCTGCTCCCATCCCTTAGTCGTCGTAGAATTAGAGGTGACTTGCCGAAAATTTAAATCTGTGGTTCTGGGCATTTCCCCCACTTTTCATGAAAAGCGACTCGTTGCCGGTAACCCATACATGTTTCAGGTCCACTGTTCTATATTACTAATGGCCGTAGAAACTTTATTACCAATCGTGTTGTTCCCTACTGGATCGCCATCACTCGTCGCTTTTCGCTGCGTCAGTAAATGGATGGAAGGCCGTCTTGACAGTAGTCGTTCGCTGACGGTTCCCTTTCCGGACTCGTGGGTTCACCTTGGCCGAATATTGATGTAATGTTATGCTATACGAGGTTCGCCATATATATAGTCTAATGTACTGATGCAGTTATTAACGACATTTCATTGCCGTCAAACAGGTCGATTATTGGCTTTTGAAATTTTCATAAACATTCCAGGTTCATTGCTACGCAGTTGGCGGTGTGTACGGACATAGTTACCGGAACTGTGTCCGTTCATCGCAACACCGGGCATGACTTGATGACTTCCGGCGTGGCTTTTCATCACGCAAATGGGACAAACTGCATGGGTCCCTACAGTGATGAAATGAACCACAAATCATCAAGGAGTGAAGCCGAGTCGCAGCACCACAGCCAATTTCTAAAGACGCTCTCTAATCACCCAAATGCCAACCTATCGTTAACCAAAAGCCTACATTAATGTCCGGTAATAAGTCTGTCTTTGTCTATGCCCCAAGAAACAGGCATACGTCAAGATTCAACCTAAAACAGAGGTCTTTTCTTGGAATTGGAAGAGCAAGTGCCTACAACAGAAATGTGAAAACCAGAAAACGAAACCACTGGATGAATATCGAATCATCGCCAGTGAATGTCACTGTTCGTCCAGAAGTGAGCATACCTGGTATAAGCAGAATACTGGATAACGAATATGGGTTACCAGGAAAGATTCTGTGGACATTCGCTGTTATTGTTTGCCTTGTGTCCTGCTCCTACCAGATCTATTTACGAGTTGAGAATTTTTTGTCGTATCCAATCGCAGTGGATGTTTCTGTTGAACAACAAACTATGATAACATTTCCAGCAGTTACCATTTGTCCCTTTGAACCGTTTCTGTATAACGCGTATGTTAACGACTTACGACGTAGGTATGCCATTGAGAAGAATGTTACTTACAAGGGCATCAGCTTGAGGGGAGTGAAATATTGGGAAGTGAAACACGGCATCGACATATTCGACCTGTTGGATTTAAAAGACGTCAACGTAACTCTCTTATGGGAATTAGGACGTGTTGGTAACCATTCCGTCCGGCATGGTACCATTCTGGTAAGAGATAATCATGAGCTATTGGCGTAACGAATTTTTTCTGGGACCCTGCGCTAAGCATCTGGGTTGGTCTCCTCTGCCTCCATAATTTTTTTGTATCACACACAAGTACTAACTAAGACTTGGACTGCATGAAACCGGCTAAACAGTTTTTTTTTATCCAATCTGGTGCATGGATATTTTAGAATAATTTAGCGGCGAACTCTAATTTATTTTTTAAAATTTCAATTGTATAGTCTTACAAAATCCGTTGCGAAGCCGCAAGTGCTTGTATGCAGTGGTTGCTTCCTTACGCATAATTTTCGAAAATGACAACGATAAAACGGCACAAAACAACCCCAATTTTTCCCGCAGTCAAAATTTGTTTCGATTGTCTTACCGAAAATACACTACCTGTAAATTTTTGCATTCAGCTCAGCAATGGTGTTTTGCCTGGAGGAATTTAAACTCTTAGGATCCACCAAGCTTTGCTCCCCTTCTGCACATGTGCCAGCACAGAACCTCCATAAATAGCGTTACGGTGGTAGCCAGTTAACTACTTTTCCTCTCGATCTGTCATGGTGGTGGCTCAAGAGGGGAGGGTGCAGGTAGTGTACATTTTCGATAAGGCAACAGAAACCAATTTTGGCTGGCGGAAAAATTGGGGTTTCTAGTTGCTGAAACGAAAATATCCACTACCTGTAAATTTTTGCATTTACAAATGACCTCGTCATCAGAAATGGCGGGCACCCCCATGACGAGTACCCAAGGGTTGCGAGCTGGGTCCCCAGGCAGAAGGAATCTCCGCAAATGTCAATGCACAAAGGCTATCTGCCGGGGGAAGAACTTACTTCCATAGCGAACGAGAGACTTTTGGGAAGTGTTCACGAATAGAATTGCTTTCCTCTTAACAATAGAATAATAAAAATTGGGGAGAGGAGGAGGTGGTTACCTTATGGTACTCGGGGACGCGAAGAGGCTGGTCGTCAGATGAATGAAGGCGAAAGGCATGATTCGAGAGGTGGGTGACCAATCATCGGCAACAAACGAGGCTGGTTCAGTTGTTGATGAATAATCCAGTAATAGAAGGAGGCACATTGGAGTCATTGTGGATGCACACATTATGGTTTCCACGAATTAGAGTTGCAGGCAGGGAAACCTTGGGCGAATGTAGTCGTTCCGGCTTGACCAATGTCCATGTGGAGGTAGTCGAAGCCGACTTCAGTGTTCAAGTTACAGAACCAGGATGATAGCATTAGAGTGCTGGATGTTTAATAAGTTTCCGAGAGGGGTTGACGAAAAATTTTGACGACGTGTCATAATGAGAGTGCATCAGATCGGCTCAAACTGTCTTCCATTTTTTTTTTGAGAGGAAAAAGGAAAATTTTGAAGTGATAAATCGAAACGTGAGGCTCCACCTAACAACTGGTGGTCGCAGAAAAGAACGGTACACCCGGCATGGAGTGTGGACGAATGTCCCATCGAAGATGAGAGCACCCGTTCCAATCCAGTGAGTGGGATGACAGATGGAGGGGGCAGTAGTTATGGGCATGATGTGATCGAAAATGCATAGTCCTTGGCTGTGGAGCGGCAGTCCAGGCTAGGGAGACGGCGAGTTGTGGCAAGGAAAAGCTTTTTCATTTCAGCCTTGCATGGCCGAAAACCTGTTGCATTGTCAAACTGCCAGATTTGTCTGGCAATGAACTTCTTTGGTGTCATTGCAATGTTGGCCTAATCCAATCTTGATCGTTTCGGAATGTTGCACTCTGGTGAAATTTAGATTTGGGTTGACCCTGTTTATGCCAGGAGATCTCTTGGAAGGAAATCGAGCCGAGGAACGAGATGAGTCAGTGCAAGCAAAGGTCGTTGGCACTAATTCAAAGGTCTGTGTGGATACATTCAACATAGGACCTTTGAGTTGATGAGGTTGAGTCTTCCGTTTGGATGCAGATTTGGCAGGCATGGATTCTAGATGGAGGGTTTTGTCCACATTGGATGTTGAAGAGTTGTTCAACATGGGGGTTTTTCGGGTGGGAGGCCGAGGCTTGAAAGGTCACCAGCCTGTTGGTGGGCAGTGAGGAACGAATGATTTCAAACCCGAAGCTTGTAGAGGAAAGAGTTTTCCGTAAATGGCGGAAAAATTTGGATATCTAGTTGCTGGAACGAAAATATCCACTACATGTAAATTTTTGCCTTTACAGATGACCTCGTCTTCAGAAATGGCCGGCATCCCCATGACGAGTACCGAAGGGTTGCGAGCTGGGTCCCCTGGCAGAAGGAATCTCCGCAAATGTCAATGCGCAAAGGTTATCTGCCGGGGAAAAAACTTACTTCCATTGCGAACGAGAGACTTCTGGGAAGTGTTCACTGTATATTTGCTTTCCTCTTAACAATAGAATAATAAATATTGGGGAGGGGAGGAGGGCCATTAGTGAAGCTTGCCATTCGTGGCACTAAGGTTTTGGATGTTGAGTATTAGAGAAGAAACCTCAGAAATGGCTTTGGCAAGTTTTGCTGGAAGTTTGGAGATGTGAGTTGCAATGGGTGTTGTCCCATTAGCTTCAAGGCGACGAATGCTGCGGGCAGAGAGAGCAATCTTTCTTTTGAGGATTTTGCAAAGGACTGAGGGGTTAGAAAGGTCCGGTGGGGCAGAAAAACTCTTCGAGTTTGGATCATCGCCATCCAGGCCAAAAGTAGCAGACGAAACACGGGAAGAGTCTTGCACAAGAGACGAAGGCACAAGAAGAGCTTGAGGAATGGATGCGGACGGTGACTTGGGGGCCGTGACGGGAGGTATGCCAGAGTTCACAGTGTCGCCAGAAGGGTCCGAATCAGCTGAGGTCGAAGGGGGGTGGCGTGGCAAAGTTTCAACTGTTGGGGCCGAGGAAGGAAGTGATGGAAGAAGCACAGTTTCCAGAACGGGGGGCTGGATTGATGGAATGGGTGTGATTCCTTTTGAGGAGAACGGAATTGAGGAGCTAGTGTCACATGATGAACTTGACGAGGAGGTAGAGGTGACGGTCTTAGAATGCTTAGCTGGTGGAGTGGCATATTTGTTTGTAGCCAAAATACGCTCTTTTTCTTTCTTTTCTTCATTTGTGGTCGTTTCTTTTCTTCACTTTCTTGTTCTTTTTGGTGATGAAGGACCAGTCGTCGGGAGAAATTGAAAGGCAGGTTTTGCAAGGGTCGAAGAAAAAGTCACACTTGCGGTGGGTTTGACACACCGATTGGGGATCGTGACTCTTGCGTTTTGAAACAATTGGAGCACATTTGGAGGAGTCAGGGATCCTGGTGTTGGCCACAACCCAACCACGAACAGTGGAGGTGGGGGCGGGAGCAGTTTTACCACCACGAAGACGAAGGCCCAACACGAAGGCGAAGGAACACCCTTGTCGTAGCTGAACGAAGCCACAACTCAACAAAGGAGAGAAGAATGGGCGAGAATGGAGGAGAGGGTTTAACACCACTGAAAACCCCAGAGAGAGGAGAACCCGAGCCCAAGTAGGGTCTTGGCACAAAAGAAAACCAGTGTAATCCAGACACAGTGTGAAGGCAGGGAGGAACACAGACTTAACTGAAGGGTCGACATGAAGGGGCCAACACGAATGCCAAAAGTCACAGGAAACGAGGCCGAGGCAGGCAGGAAAAGCGGCGGAAAACCGGCAGAGCGGAACGTCGAAATGGTCGAAACCTGAAGGGAATTGACGGTCCACACAAGAAAGTGAACAAATGGTGGGCCAAGGCCATGTCGATTAGAGGAGCAAAGGGTCCGTCAGCACCAAGAGGACAGACTGAACAACCGGGGCACCAACTTGGATCATGCGGCAAAGGTTTCCAAGTCGATGCATGGAGAGACACGAAGGGGCCAGGAAATGCATCGACTTGGAATCCTTCGGAAATGCAGGAAGGGTGCGAGTCACAGGATGCACAGTAGGTGAAGGGTCAACACGAGAGTTGTGTCGTCTGGAGACTGAAGGGTGTCCTCAAGGCGAAGGAACAACACGAAGGAGTTCCATGAAGACCGAAGGGTTGGCAAGGGAGGGCTAAAAACCGGAGGCCTACACCACAAGGAGGGTGAGTTGCAGCGGAAAGGTACGAAGCGAAGGATCATCGATCAGGTGAAAGGAAGCCATCGAAGAAATTCCTAACAAGCGAAGGGTCAACAAGAGAACCTTTCGAGCGAAGGAACAGGACGAAGGGTGCAAAGGGTCGAAAGTCCAGTTGATGGTCCATGATGTGTCAAGCGAAGGTCCCTTTGAGCACAGGAAGCAAGGTGAAGGGTCTTCGGTCAGGCGAAGGGTCTTCAAACGAAGGTTTGTTACGGCTGAATACTGTCCTTCGGGGCTAAGGTACTTCGAACGAAGGATCGACTTCAGGTGAAGGACTTTGGACGAAGGGTCAACTGCAAGGCGAAGGATGTCTTCTATTGGCGACGGATCTTTAGGGCGAAGGGTGAAATGAGTATAAAGCGGGAAACAGCGAGCCAACATCACGTACCGTACCGTAAAGTAGTCAACCTCACATACCCTCAGTGCAATCCGATTTCCACTACTCTCCGCTCCCCCCCACCCCCTCCAAATTAACTGTTGGATTAATTAAAAATAATGGTGTTCGAAGATTTAAAAAATGTAAATTCCTGATGAATAAGAACAAAGGGGACGGGAAACTGTAAAACAACAACGTTTTCAGTTTGTTGTTTTTTGTAACAAAACCAATATCAGCGTAGGATGAAAACATCTGGTCAGTGATTGCATCATCGCACACAGGATTCTTGCTCATTTGCCGTGTCGTAGTAGCAAAAGTTAAGAGACAATTTTTATTAATATAATGTGCAATATAGTAGATATTGTTCACTACACCACGCATTCAGATTTTTTAGTGGTGTCTGCCGTTCCAACTTTGCACGTCAATTCCCATTTTTTTTTATTCTACCATACGACACGTCGAATTACTAATTCAGTGTTAGTGCATCCTTGTTTAAAAGCTTCGAACACCATATTTTCAGTAAACTCAACTGTTAATTTGGAGGGAGGGGGGGGTGGAGAGTAGTGGAAATCGCATTGCACTGAGGGTACGTGAGGTTGACTACTTTAAATTTATTTACATTTCTTAGGTGGATTACAAAAGTTAAAATATTCACACGAAAATTGTGACAAAGTCTACATGGAATATAACACTGCAATTTCATGTGGCCAGTTGTTAAACTTTACTGCTTATTACGGATAAAAAAAATCTGAGAGTCAGAGGCCAGCAGCAATTTCCCGCCCTTCCCTCTCTGGCCAGTCCGCCACTGTAAAAACAGGACCACATTCGCTTTGCTCACTCGTTCAAAAAGAAACAACACCACAAATAAGCACGATAAAATAATGTAATATATCGCACCCGAAAAGCAGCGAGGCTAGCGCAATAATTAACTCGCCTCGCATTCAATGTACCGTCCAGATTCCGGCATACAAATTCGGTGTACCATCCAGATTACCGCCAAAGGTTAAGTGACGACTCACTTTGTGTTGTTCTTCGCGATAAGAGAGGAGGCACCTCGATGTCTACGTATAGTCTTTAACTGACCGCAATAGTGAAGAGCTGACTTGTCAAATTGCGCAGTTACACGCCGTAATTTTTCGTATGAGCGCACACCTTTACGCTGATGTCGGACTGATGTCATCCACAGATCGTGTACTATCGGACGACGGTTTTTCGCTGAGAGACCTCGTTAGTGGTTAGCGTAGTTCAAACGTTGTATGTATGTTCTGTAGAGCATATCTTTTGATCTTCCACGCTGCAACTCACCCACATACTTGAATTTCGTCGGATTAGAATTGAACAAATGTGTCTGGTTTTTGAGGAGATGTCGCTGAACCGTTTTGCCTTCACCCGTTTTTTGGGCACAACCACATTAATTCGACGTGTAACATTTGGCCGTCAGAAGACTAAAACACGGCCGTGTTCGCAGTAGATAATCACATTTTATTCATTGGTGGAAAGTGGCCATCTTGTTTCAGCTGCCGAGCTAGCACCTCTTTCGTGACAGCGTGAATGCATTTAGCACAGCACGAAATGAAGAAAAGAGACGCGTCCAGTGCAGGAAAAGTCCAGGAAAAGTCCAGGAAAAGAAACAGCCTTTGAGCACCCTGCTTTACCACAGCGAAGGGGGGGGGGCAAAAACCGCACGATGGCGTAGAATCGGTCAAATTTCTTCGCTCGATTGTTCATCATGTAAATCTGATCGAACCAAAAACCAAAACTATAGCAAAATGGCCTCCATGTTAGGACTGGTTCGGGCTTTCAAAGGCGTGATATCAACAAACAAACGAATACATTTGCCAAGTTAATCCCGCCGCATAGGAGTTCAGAGGTTTTAAATTAAAAACTTGACACTTACTAGGTGTTTTTTTCCCATGTGCTAAATAAATTCGCCCTGGATCCCCCTGGGGAAGCTAACAGTGCCCCTTCAGAAAATTCTTCCTGGCTGCACCCTATTATATTCTCGCTTGAACCAATTCATCACACGTATTTATTAGGGAAAACTCGATAATGAGTCATTTTAACGTAGGTTATTAGCGAAAGTCATGATGATTACTCGTCCGGCAATGGGGTGTCGAAGCCGCAACCCCATGTTCTAAACTGCAAGAAAGGCAGCTCGCTTCTTGGCTTCCATATTTTTGTCCAATTCAGAATTCGATCTTAGATCCATAAAGTGGTTACCATAAAGTGGAAATTCGTAGATAAAACTATGAAGTTCAGAGATATATATGTGAAGTTCACAGTTGTACGTGTGAAGTGTGAAATTCGTAGATATAACTATATGAAGTTCAGACATGTATGTGTGAAGTTCACAGTTGTATTGTGAAGTATAAAATACGAAAGAAGTAAGCCTCCAGGGCCGCCGTAGCCACCATAGCAGATAGAATTTTGGTTGGATAGAATCCCATAAGAACTTTTCTTTGTACCATTTTTTTGTTTGTTTTTGTTCAGCAGCACTGCTTGAAACTTTAATAAAAGGAACCAAACCCTCCAAACAACATATTCTGCTGCATTCCTTTCTTGCGGGTGCATTGAGGTGGAGTTGTGTTGACTACAAGGCCGACAGAGATAAAGAGTGTGGCATAGAGCTTGACAGCCGGTTGTAGAACGACTGCTAAGCATAAACTCATGCTTAGTTTCCACGTAAAGTTGGAACATGTCGGTAAAGTCTTACTTTAGGCTAAAGTCGCACATCACATTGCCACTTTATAATCGGTATTATAAAGTAAGCTCAAGGGTTAGCTTTAACGTAAAGTTGCACGTGGGTGGTCTTCGTAACTGCTTCGGGAGACTTCGGAAGTCCTGGAATGACTTTACCACATTTGCGACTTAAAATGATAAAGTGCGACTTTCAGATCAAGTTGAAGTCTAGCTTTAGTCTTAAGCAATAGCAGTCGTTCTACAACCGGGTGTTGATCCCTATCTGCTTAGGCTGTCTCTATAATGACACTGACTCCATGGGCGCAATGATACCTCAGTTTGTAGCTAGGATACGAAAGAAGAAGTGCACTTTAAATTCGTAGACCTCTTTGATATACCAGAAAGTGATCGTTGTGCAATATCTCGACTTTGGAATAATAACCGTGTAATCTGAATCATTTTTGTAAGTTGTAAATCACCGAAATGAAATGTTTAATTTCAGTGCCAGTTTCATAGCAAGAAAAACTGTCACTTGACTTTAGTAAAAGAAGAAATAGCAACTTTTATGGGAACTTGTCTCAAGCTCAGCCTAAGTATTTACATGTTTTGTGTTTGTGCAAATGTGTGTAATGTATTTCTGTGAAACAAAAGTGTAGTTCTTTTTGTTCGTCACTTTTAATTTCCTTTCTTCGAGCCTTACGGCTTCTGAACAAGGACGTCATCTGTAGTTATATGCTGGTGATGTATAACTACATGACATATTAAGGATAATTGGATCTTCCAACCCCCACTCAATCCCGATACTCCATTAACTTTTTTCTTTTGCCTCCGTGTTTTGGCCAAAGCGGGACCATCTCCCAAATCTCAGCTTACCTGCTGACTCACGTATGGAAAATGTTCCATGGCGTCCCGGTAACAACCCAATGCATCCCAGTAACCAACCCAAATCTTTCCAGTAACCTACTCCAAGCGACCCACCTTCATACAGTAGTTGCCTATTTTAATTTCTAATTTTTTTTCCCTTGACCGTCCCCAGGCTGGAACCACGTTACCAGGTTACGGAAGATTTTCCTTTCCTTCTCTTTGGCTCTCACTCTTGACAAGTCCTTTCCTCTGATGCCAAATCAATGGGGGCAATTTGTAAGCAGAGCAACCTGACTCCAGGCTAGAGCTGCTTGCTTGTCTTTTTGCGTAGTGGGAAGTGACCATCCTCTCCATATGCATTACTAATGAATAAAGAAAATAAACTAAGCTGCTCAATGAGTAGATAACACACGTTTGATGAAATAATGATTAATTAATTTAAAAAATAAGTGAGCACTTCATATTAATGAAGAAGGGGTTAATGAGAAAAAAGAAAACTTGCCCTTAAAGGGAGGTTGCCACCAAATAACAAGCTGCAGCTTTTATAGCCATTTGTCGCTATCTTGTTCTGTCTAGCCCATTCTTCAACAGGTGAAGGAACATACAAATCAATTTCTTTTTACACAACAAACCAGCCACGTGCCTCCTTAATTGCCACTTACGGTTCGGCACTTCCTTGTTGATTGTCGCCATCTTGGTGGTGTTCGTCGTCGTTTCCATCTTCCGCATGACATTGCGCATCAATTGGGCGATAA
>JAHWFP010183392.1:0-12009 GCA_023313725.1 Lithobius niger | reverse complement strand
GTCTTCTGCCTTCATTGGGTTTAGTTCATTGTTGCACCTATCGGAGTATCGATTTCGATGGCAAAAGTGCTGCACTTCCCTGATTGACGATATCTAAGTCAAGTGATATTGTATGTGGTTAGCAAAGGAATATAAAAGGTTAGATGTTACTTTATCCAAATGCCGATCCGTTTTAGGTCCGGATTATATTGTTTGGTAACCAAATAACCTTTGTATAAAATTTGAAATTTTTGCATATTTGAATAAATTTGATCCAAATTGTTGCTGCTGTATTTTAATGTTCAAACCCTGAGACTGTGCTGAACCCATTGATGTTGTCCATTTTGAAGCCAGCATTTGTTGTAACAAAACGTTTGATTTTTTCCAATTCCCCAAGCTTGGGTTAAGTTTGTTTTTTTTCCCTTAATACTTGCCCACTTAAAATGTGCTTATTATCTGCTATTAGCCGACTTATTCTGATTACAAAATGTCTTCTGCCCAGTCAAGAAACCCCATTCTAATGGATCCCAGCAACCCAAATGTCACGCACTCGTGGAGCATTATTATTTTTTTGGGGTCTGATACACTGGACATGGTGGAATCAAAAGCTTGGCGGGTGAGGTAAGTAATAGGGATACAAGCGGATTTACTTATTCAGCTTGGAGGACTTTTTCATCCCCCAATTTAAGTTTTCAGTTACTCGGATAACGTGCTGGTGGTAGGACAGTTCGCGTCGCCTCCCGGGGTTTACTGCCTTACTTTTAAATTAGTTTTAATTTAAATTAATTTAAAAGATGATGGGGCTAGAAGTTGCCCTGCAACTTAAAGAGTAGCTTTCACAAGTAGATATTTGGAAGGTATAAAAATGCACGTATTTAATCACAATATGGCCAAGTTTAAATATTACGTTATTATTAAATAATAGTTGCGCAAAGTTTTTTCATGCTTTCACGATATAGAAAAATGTAAATCATTACACATAATTTGTTTTCTTTTACTCCTAATTATCAAATATTTTTACCGGGATCCAAGCAATCTTCTAGTGCAGTATGGCCACAAACATACTAAAAAAAAAAAAAAGACCACCATGATGGACACTCGCACACTGTTCAGCCTGAATTTTCTGTGAAGCTTTACCATGCTCTGTTCACTTTCTTCAGTAGACATACTACACGCACAAAATGTCTGAAAATTACACGGTGAACGTTCGCTTCGTTCAAATGTACACGCTTTTGAATGGAGTAAATGTTTACCATGTAATTTCTTGGTTGTTTTGTGCGTGTAGTCTGTCTTCTGAAGAAAGGGAACTGAGAGTGGTAATGCTTATCCAAAAATTCAAGTTGCGCGAGTGTTCATCGTGATTTTCGTGGCCGAATGTAGTTTTTAAACCACTGTAAACACCAGTTGCTGGTGTTTTTTAACATCTAGTAAACCCTACCAATGCCCTCAAGTGAGCAGAGCAGTAACTGGAATCGAAAGACAACTGCTAATCTCCAATTTTGTATTATTAATTTGTTCTGTTCCCATTTACCAACAAATAATGCTAATATTGATTTTAATCTTTCATGAGCTGAAGGCTAAAACGTTCATGAAAGCTGCTGAACTAGGATTGACCTTTTGTTGTTACCCCATGGTTTTGTTAGGGAAATTTAAGTTGTCAGGTAAATAGAAAACCACCTACAAAGTCAATACCATAATGCTTTTCAGGTCAAACTCTTCAAATAGTGGAGTTGGAAGATCCTCATTTTTCTGCTGCAAAATTAACTAAACACTTCATGCTGTGAATGGAAAGATAGTCGGGGAATATGAATGCCCCCACTGCTTGCTCTTACTTACTGGCCACTTCTCCCTTAGTGGGTTACTAGTGGAATCTTCCTGCGTCTTGTTGCACCTGCAGAAGGTCTCTCTCTCTCTCTTCTTTCTCCTTCCTATCACAGTAATTAAAAAGATGTAACAATGGACCTTTCAGGCGAAATTAAAAAGGTTTTAAAAGCTCCATTTTCTGTTCAGAAGGAAGGAAACGGAGTATTCTTTATTTAAATCATCCTGCCCCCACCTGATTTTTGCCAAATCAACTGTGTGAGCCCGTGAGTGTTTAATACACAGTAGTTCTACTAAAGGTCTGGTGATATTTTAGCATGTTTGTACTGTAGTAGGATAGCTATGAACGTTAAAATTGAAGTTTACAAGATTGTGTCTGTTTTTATAAATATAGACACCACTTCTGTAAATAATAAGACCATGAATAGGAAGAATGTTAAGTCTTAAAAAACTGGGAGACTGTGGTCTTCTGAAGGTCGATGCAGAATGATTCAGACAGCTTTCTTTTGAAGCTTTAATAGTCGTAATTTATTCGGTTTTGACGTATTCATCCAGACAAGTGTACAGTAATTTAGATATGGTTGAATAATTGCATGATACAGTTGGGTAAGACTTTTAGTAGGTAGCTCGTCTCTTAGTTTATGTAAGATACCAACGGTTTCAGAAATTTTGTTGGACATGAGGTTGATGTGGGGATTCCAATTAAGGTGTGGGTCAAGTTTCAGGCCTAAAAAGGTAATGTTTGAGACCTTTAACTTGCATTTGGTTATTACTAAATTAGGCATGTGGTTGCAAGATTTTTGTCGGATTCTAAAAATTATAAAGTTCGACTTTATGAATTACAACAGAATGTGAAAAAAATGTCATCCACATTGAATCATGTTTACAGTAATAGTTACTGGTAACCTTGGATTCTTGGGGTACAGTTGTTGCCTTTCTTCGGTCGGGTCCTGATTATTATTATTATCATTATTACAATAATAAGTTCAACTGTGATCTTAAAAACATGAAGCTTAAATATGTTGGACAATTAAGTAAATGTAATATATTTTGTTGGCATAAAACACGGTTCATTAATGTTGTTCTCCCCATTCCCATAAAAAAAAAATTGTCCTGCATACAAGCCCATGGACTTAAATGCAGAATGTGGGCGAAACAAAATTATTACCCAGGGCTTATTTGCGGTACTTCGCTGTAGGCCGACCACGATGCAGACATCACGCTATCTCATCATCACGTACACTCCTGAGGATGCAACTCTCAGAATAGTGGCGGAATATTGAGTGATAACAACCTTACTAAGTTGGGTGAGTCTTTATTTTTTTTTATCATTTCTACGATGCAAGTGTGCCAGCGAGATGCACGTTTTTACTACTATCGTAAAATATGTACCTGTATTTTTAATACCGTAAATACGGTGGATTTAATGTCCCATATCCAATAACCCCAGATTAAACATGATGTGAAACACCGGTAGCCGGTGATGATGCATCAGCTCTTCACTAGAGCGCCTGCACTGCCTGGTGGCCATCATGCTCTTCCCTATTTCTTTGTCGTTGAAAACCAAGCTGTCAACATGTGTGAGCACTTAGGCCCAACAAAAAAAAAATGGTGTGCTTCGCGGAACTGGACCGATCCTAACTTTTCTTTCCGACCCTAACAATCTTTCACTAAAAGATAAGCACAATGTTGTGAGGAAAAATGCCGACAACTTTTGTCGGCATCCAGGTTTCACTAAGGTATAGCTGAGCAAAGCACGAAACAATATGTATTTTGTGTGCAGAACATGCTGTCCACAGGTCTACATTAAAAAATTTTGTAAATTAATGTTAAAAAAATCTTTTTGGTTGCCATGAAAATATCATTACCTGAATTAACTTAGCACTCTCACTGGTTCTCATATGCTTCTCCCAGAGACAAAATGTTGGCTTCTCTGCCATTCTTGAAGTTGTCCTACTGCGTGTGCGCCGCGTAGACCTCCTATATAAGCGCTGCCTTCATCTCTTTTTCTCTGGCTGCCATGTAACATGGCTGCTCTCACGACTGCTCCTCGAAGATTTGGGCCAATGGTTTTTTCCGGGTCCTGGTCCATTTGCCCCTTGACAACTACTGATATTAAAGGTGTGCCCTGGGTACCTCAGCTTGGGTGGTCTGTCCATCATTCCTTTTTTGGCGGGAACAGGATCTGTTCCGTTCGGCTCATGGTCGCCTACCATGGTTCCCCCTCGTTCGGTGACCGTTTCCACTGTGCTCGCAGTCCTCTGCGGTCCCCATGGCCCCCTCGACCAGTTGACACTGCTGCTACGGCTCGTCAAACCATAGTTCCCCTCGGCCGGTGACTCCACATGGTTCTCGCAGTGCCCTGCGGTCTCCACATTTCCCACGATGCCCTCGACCGGCGGACGCTGCTGCTACAGCTTGCCGATGCGCCCTTCTGACCACCTAAATATCCGCTACGGCTTGGGCCCATTGTTGTGGTCCCTCCGCAGTCTCGTCTGGACCATCGGACCTTTCCTGGTTGTACCACGTCGGTGGCCGGTCGGCGGTTTCCTTGGCGATCGAACCCTCGGTCAACGGTCCCCTCGACCAAGGGACACTCCTTCCACAGCTCACCGATGCACCCTTGCCTGGGGCGCCCTTCTGTCGGCCGACTAGGGTTTTGGTTGGTCGTTGTCACTTTGCAGGCTCGTCTGGATCATCTACCTTTGGCCCTTATCTTCCCGTCCCCGTGAAAGTTCTTCCATGGTCTCCTCAACTGCTGGTCCTTTCAGCAGACAGGCTCATGATCCACGGTCCACAGGCCGCTTGACACACTCGCACTCCTGCTACTGCTGCGTTCGCCGGAAGTGTGGCGACAACGAAGCACTGCACCTTTGTCTCCGGACATCTACTTAGTCCTCTTCTAGGGACGAGCCACAGTTTTGATCTGTCGTTGTGGCCCCTCTGTTCGCTTGCACGGTTCACCCGCCTTCTCGTGCACTGAGTGCGGCGTCGATCGTCCTTTTCATTTCTGCAATGGACGACGAGACGGTTCCGAACCGGCTGACATGCCGCCCTCCGTCATTGATGTGTTTTGTTGACGCTCTCTTCCTTCGTGTCATCCAAGAAGCTATTTTAGTCAACTCCAGGATCCGAGAGATGTGCTCAACGGCAGCTATTGCTGTCTCCTTTCCCCTGTCTCCTGCCCCCTGTCTCCTGCCCCCTGTCTCTTGCCCCCTGTCTCCTGCCCCGTGTCTCCTGTCCCATGTCTCTGATCCCTTGCCCTTGTCTACCGGAGCCTTCCAGGATGCACTACACTGCCCGGTCCGGTTACACCGAGCCATGTCCACTCTTCGGGAACCACAGGACAGGCGCTCATCACTACCGCTGTCCCTTGTCTTCTGTCCCCTGTTTACTGTATCCATTTCTCTGTCCCCATTCGACTGGATCTTTGGGGTTACACAATGCTGTCTAGTATGCCTCTACTTGACAACTTCGGCAGTGTACTTCGCAACGCTGTCACCTGCCTTCATCGTATTGGTTTCTTGGATGAGCTGGTCCCTCCGACCACCGAGCCCGTGTCCCGAGTGGTTCGCAGCACTCGGGGCCCATAGACATCTTTGGGACCACCTTCTGCTAGCCCTTGGGCCTACCCTTCATTGATCCTTCATCTGCTTTCGGAACTAGTGTCTTCGTTCCTCTGCTCCCCCCGAGTACCTTCGAACCATTGGTTCTTCACTGACCACGTCTCGGCTGCACCCTGTTCGGCGGATCTTGTATGACCTCCCCCCCCCCCCCTGTGGGGTTCCATCACATCATTCCCATCTTTGCGACTGGTCTACATGTTAACACGTTTCTTTAACATGACGGGCAGCACATCTACTACCCTTCTTTTACCTTCCTCGCTGACGCCCTTGCAAGGCAACGCGCGCCCTGCCAATATCACATCATGAGCCGATTTTCTGGTCATGCCGTTTAGTTACTCCACATACTGAGCTACTGTGGCTCGTGGCAATCCACCACCACTTAAACCATCGCTTGCATCCCTACCTCGAGGTCTGAGTCTCCTTTGCGCTTATTCATTGGCCCTACCGGTCTCTCCTTCATCTTCCTGCCTTCTGCTCCTCACCACTTTTCAGCTATCCCCCTCCGCACTCTGACTACTTGGCTTTGACTAAAAAAACAAATGGAGGGGGGGGGGGGGGCTGAATCATGGCTTCTATTGGTCCCCTCACCACCGTCACCAGTAACCATGTCATGAATCTACCTTCTCACCAATCGTAGGAACAATACTTGCAGGAACCACGGTCTACACGTCCTACCCTTCTCCTCATGGACGGTTCTACTTCGTCCTCCAGGCAGGGTTCATACCGACCTGGAAAGTCAGGAAAAATCGGGGATAGTCAGGGTTATGAAAAACGGTCAGGGAAAGTCAGGGAAAAAATGGAAAATTGGTTAAAGTCAGTGATAGTCAGGAATATTAATTTTTAGAATGAACTGTTTTTTTCTAGAATCTTTTTTTTATGAACCATTTTTTCATTTTTTAGAATTTCGCTTTTAGAATGAACCGTGTGGTCAAGTTAGTTCCACTGGCTTTGGTACTGCTTTCTTTATTTATATAAAAAAAAAAATTAGAAAAAATTGCAGCTGTCTTCTAGATGTAGTTATGATGCGTGGCTGCAGAGTGAGCAGTTGACTCTGTAATTGAACAATAAAATAAAAACTGCACGCATTTTGGTCATGGATATTTGAAGAAATAAGTCGGTGAAAATCAGGAATATTCATTTTCAGATATGAGTACGAACCCTGCCAGGACAATCCCTACGCTGCGACCGTCCTCCGCAATGTTGTTTCACCGACCCTTGTCCTACTTCATGACGTCCACTGTCCTCCGGTCCGCTCTGCTGTCTTCACTTCGACGGTCCTTGTCCAACTCTGAGAACTCGTCCCTTCTGTTGACACCCTTTGGATGTCTTTCATGATCGTCTGCGATCCCCGTGTACCTCGTTGGCGCATGACAGTCCATCACTCACATTACCGCTTCGCCTATGGTTCGCTGCGACCCAACTAAGCCCTTCGTTGCTTACGGACACCTACGCTGTCCTCTACGCCATTTGCAGCTTCTAGTATAGTCGGTTTTCTGCTGGTGGGCTATAGTCACCCGGTCCCCTCAGTGAGGGTCTATTAATCCTTCTCAGCCTGATCGTTCTGTCACGTGCTCTCGCCATTTTTCCTCGACTGACTTTTCTAAGGGTGTCTCTATATGACCCTTCGAAGGAGTTCTCCGACCCATGCTGACGCTCGAGCTCATTCCGGACAGGCTGTCTATTCGACAACCGCCGCTTCTTGGATCAGTTCACTGTATCTACTATGACTGGGGTATGGGCTCGGTGTACAGGCCCAGGAGGGCCCAGTCCACCTACGTTTTAACTGTTACCGTTTCGCCCGAGCCTTTGTCTCTTGGCTTGGTCGGCCTTCTGTCACCACCGCCCTTGCATCACAAGGATTACCGAACTCCTGTCCCTCGCCGGGTCACCCACTGCAGACCGGAACGACAACCTTCCCGGTTGGACAGATACCCTACTGCCACTCACGCTTTGCATTCTGCTTTCCCTCTACTTCAGAATAAGGAGTCGGTCTCACCGGATCCACTTTCACCTTGCACTCTGCCAAGGAGGACAATGTTGGAGAAAGGATGTCACATTCTCCTATGGTTCCCTTGCGAGGTGTCCCTCCTTTTGTAATGCCCCACGGACCATTACTCCATCCTTTTCTCAGGTCATGCCTTCGTCTGGTCGGATGCAAGGACAAGATGATTTCATTCAGAAATCTGCTTCATCGGTCCCTTCTCCCGCTTCTAAGCCGCCCCACATGAAAGAAGCATGTGCCTTCTCTCACGACTACAACGGGTCTTTACTCTTGCATCGGACCATGCCTTAACCTCTCCCACGACGGTGACCGTTCGACTTTCAGGTCCTGCAGACCCAATATAACCAAGATCTGTTGCTGGTCGGTCCCTCCTCTATCATCAAGGCCTGCGATAGGCAGTCTGCGGTTTGGGACCGGGCTGCACCTCCTACCATACACCCAGCTGTTTACCTTCCTGTCGAACCACATGGTCATCCAACATCTCCCATGGTCTCGGGTTACCTAGGCCCTACACAGCACCCTTCGGTCGGCTGCCCTTGCCGAGGGCCCGTCACTTCATGGGTCGCCACATCGTGTGTCCTTCCAATTTTTCCGACATATCAACTAGTGCTGTTGTCCTTCTCAAGGCATAATTGTTTTATGGGCAATCGGCCTCGGACTAATTGCCATTCCCTGACCCACCACCACTTAAACCATTGTTTCCCTCGAGCAGTCGTCGCTGGGCCGACTTGTCCCTTCCCACAACGTTGTTTCTGCTGCGGCGGTCGCTTCTTTTCATCAGGCTCTGTCTAACCACACATGCCCATCAATGTTCCTCCCTTCGTCTCCCCGGATCGGTCTACCCATCCTGAGTCTTGCGGTGCCTCAACTACAAGCCTTCGGCACCTTATGGCCTCCCCGACGGCCTCAGGGGATGCTCACCAGGACCATTGTCGTCCTATCGATATCTTACCGGCTTGAGAATTTGATTTTCACCTACGCCCAGCCGCGGGTCAGCTCACAGTGTGATCCATGTGCCACCCGCTTATTCTTTTGGGCCTGTACAGAACTTGCTATAATCTCGTTTCACCGAATGTTCAGCTCCTTCCCATCCCATTGTCACCCGAGCCTGGCATCTGTCCTTGCGGCCCACCACCCGTTCTTCAGTCCACAAGCAACCTCTTCACTTCCCGTCTTCAAGGGGTTCCAGTCGCCATCCAGTGGCTGGTTCCTCCTTGCCCCCGAATCTGTAAGCAGCCACGATACCCTTCAAGCCTCTTCTTGGCGTAGATATTGCAGCAACTTCCGCATGGACCTTCCTTTTGCTTCGCTGGCAGTGGACCTCAGCAACATGACGGTCCCTACGAACCCGGTCCCCAGCCAGCATAGAAACTGTCCTCGCTCGCCAATCTTTACTACGGCCGTTGCTTCAGGTTCACTGAGTCTGTTGCCTTTGGAGTATCCATTCCGTAGTCAGGGCGTCCGTTACTATGATCCCACCGCCAGTGACGAGGTCTGTTAAAGTGCTAAGTTAATTCAGGTAATGGTTATTTTCGTGGCAACTAAAAACGTAAACTTACCAGGGCCACCTGGTTGAAGTTAGTTTTTATTACCTACATGAAAATATACGTTACCTCCAGCCCACCCTGCCTCCCCTCTGAGCTACCATGGCAATAATTGAGAGGTCCGAAAAAGAGATGAAGCATAGTCTCGAGCCAATGCTTATATAGGAGGTCTGCACCGCGCATGCGTAGTAGGACAGCTACGGGACTGGCAGGGAAGCCAACATTATGTCTCTGGGAGAAGCATATGAGAACCAGTGAAAGTGCTTAGTTAATTGAAGCAATGTATATTTTCATGTAGGCAATAAAAACTAACTTCAACTAGGTGACCCTGGTAAGTTTACGTTTTTTCGACCTACCAACCTTATTTTTTTCAGCAAAGTTTCGTGAAGCACACCATTTTTTTTTGTTAGGCCTTAGCCCTACTATGTTTGCATCGTGTATTCAGTGTGGCAAGTGTTTGACCCAGGGTGACAAGCACACTTTGTGCCGTCGTTGCCGCCCTTGCAACTTTAGTTCTTCTTGTGACACCTGAAAACTTCATTCTGAAGAAGATATTAAGGGATTCCTAGCAACGTGGGACATATCTGATTGAAGAAGTACAAAAATTGGCAAGGAAGGGTGCAAAGAAAAGAATCTCTTCTGTCAATTCGATTTCAACATCTTGGTCAGGAGTGTCACTGGAGGGCTGTTTAAGGTAAGGATTTGGTGTGAGGGAACCTTCCCCGGTAGAACAGGTAATTACTTTGAATCCTGAAATTATTTCGTACGTAAATTTAATCTCACTGGTTGCTATTTTGCCGCTCCCCGATCTTTCTGGTTCAGTGAATGCTCCAACTGATAGTTTAGATTCCGTTAATCCTTCCACTAAAGAATTTATTTTGAATTTAATGTTGTCCTTGCTTGTTAAATTTGAAAATGCGCAAAAAGAATTCCAGGCTGACCAAAAGTGTGAGCTGCAGTCTTGTGTTGAGTTAGCGGTAGCTGAGGCACGGCCAGGGTTTTCCACCGAGTGTAGAAGAGTGGGTACACACAACCTAAGAGATGTATGGTGTCACCGAAATTCAGCATAAAAGGACAATGACGTAGAAGTGGTTGAGAAGTGTTGTGTGATGATGAGCTTTCGGACTCTGTATTCTCCAGCGAGGATTGCATTCCTTTTACTCCGCGTGGTTCGCCTGCACATTCACCGGATAGACCTATTTGTAGATTTTCCCCCCATTAAAATTTTAAAAGAGGGGCTAGAAGTAGTTGGCTAGAAGTAGTAGAAGTAAATATGACTTCTCAAAATGGGGTAAAATGTGACTACGGTTGGACTTCCATCACGGGACAGATACACCTGAAAAGCGGCAGGGATGGACTGAGGAAAACTCTCAAGTAAATTTAAAAAATGTCACAAAAAATAGTAAACAGTCAATGTCATATACTTCACTGGCCACACAGTCAAAAAATAGTTCTAGACTTGTCCAGTTGAAACAACGCCAAGCGCTTAATTCTCTGTCCTCTCAGTCACAGCCATTACTTCAGAAGACGCAGTTAAATTCATTCCAGGCACTTTTAAGTGAAAAGAAAAATAATGTGTAAACTAGAAATCTAAACCATTGCCGGAGAAAAGGAAAGTGATAGTATGTCTCAAGGAATAAAAATTTCTGAGAAGTTGGGGATCGGTAGGCCTTAAACACCTGTTGTGGCCTGTACAGGTCACCAAATAGCCCCCCAGACAACAACAGCAATTTCAGCGTGATCATCAAATCGTTAGCCGATAAGTATGGCGATAAACTTATACTTATCGGTGACTTCAATCTGCCCAATCTGAAGTGGACAGACAAGGAAGACAAACACCTTCTTCCCATTGAGGTCTCCTTCACTGATGTTATCAGTAGCAGAGACCTGGTGCAACATGTTCGTGAACCTACAAGGTTCCGGCAGGGCCAAACACCAAACACTTTGGACCTCGTCCTCACAACGCGAATGTGCAGCTCTGTTGTTGATGTTAGTGTGTCGTACCCTCTTGGAAATAGTGACCATGCGGCCACTCACGTCTGGATTTCCTGCAAAAGCCCACCTACCACCAACAAGCCTAGAGTAAACATCCACCGTGCCGATTTTGATAAAATTCGGGACACTGTTGCTACGGCCAATCTACTCGAGGCCACGGCCCCCTTGAACACTGAAGAAGCCTGGTCGCTATTACACCGAACAATTCAACAAGCTGTTTTCTGTGCTTCCCCTGCTGTCAGACAGATCGGAAAAAAGAAAAGAAACCACCCCTGGGTTAACAGTTCAGTTAAAGATGCCCTGAAACATAAGAAAAAAAGCTGGGACCGCTTTGCAGAAACCCACTGTGCTGCTGATTATGAGGAGTACAAAAAATCACGAAATGCTGCCACGGGACTTATTCGCAAGTCACGCACGAATTTCGAATCACAGATTGCAAATGCATCTGTCTCTGCGCCCAAGAAATTCTGGGACTATGTTAATCGAAGAAAGCCTCACCACACCCCGGTAGGCCAACTTAAAAACAAGCATGGAGTCCTTATCAGTGATCCCCTCGGAAAAGCCAACGAACTGAACAGTTACTTCGGGTCGGTTTTCAAGCTTGGAAACCCAGTAATTATTCCTGTTACTACCAACACACCGCAAGCAGCCGATACCCTCAGCGAAGTCACCTTTGAAGCCACTGAGATCCAAAAGCTGTTGAACTCTATTAACACACATTCTGCTCCCGGCCCTGACAGCCTTCATCCTCTGGCCCTAAAAGAGCTTGGCCCTGTTATCAGTCCTGCTCTAGCCCAACTCTTCAGTAAATCCATGGCAGAGGGCGCTCTTCCAACCACGTGGAAACTTGCACATGTCACTCCTATCCACAAAGGGGGCTCAACATCCTCTGTTAATAATTACCGCCCTATCAGCCTTACCAGCATTCCCTGCAAAATCATGGAAAAAATTATTTTCAAGACTATGCTTAACTTTGCCATTGACAACAGCATAGTCCACCAGAACCAATATGGAGGGCTGCCTGGTCGGTCAACCACCCACA
>JAHWFP010183379.1:0-10726 GCA_023313725.1 Lithobius niger | reverse complement strand
CTTTTGTGTTTTCGTTAGACCTGTTTTGGAGTACAATCTAAAGTTGGTCTCCACATCTGGCTAAAGACATTAATCATGCCGGGTCTGTACAGCGTTCATTTACAAAACGGTTGCAGGCCCTGTTCCAATTGAGTTACAGTGAATGCCTTAGGGGCCGTCACACTGGAGTCGTGAAGGCTCAGGAGTGATTTGGCCATTACATATACACCATATTGCATGATCAATATGATGTTGACTATGCTCGTCTCTTTTCTGTCCGTGGTGGCGGAATCACCAGAGAACGTCCACTTAAACTTGTGGCACTCCCGTTTTCACGTGATTGCAGAAAGTTCTTTTTCTCAGTCCGCGTGGTAAAGCCGCCCGCACACTGAGAAACTTGGCCGCACGGCCAGGTCGCTGCAGCCAATGAGAATGCTTACCGTTTATGTAAAACCACGCACTAATCATTTTCATTGGCTGCAGCAACCTGGCCGCGCGGCCAAATCGCTCAGTACGTGTGCGGCCAAAGTGTTTGGAATAATTTACCAGCATAGGTTGTTATCGCAACATCCCTTGTTATCGTCAGAAAGAAACTAGCTAACCAGAAACCAATTCTGACGCGGTACATTAGGTGTACCTAGCTGTTTTACAAAGTAATTTTATGGCGTGGAATCTGTGACCCATTAGGCCCTTCCATGGCCAGCGACAAACGTCATATCATATCACATTCCCAGCATTTGTAACGAACAGCAACTGCAAACGTGTCGCAGATGACAGGTTTATATTCAGGCTCGAGCGCTACTGTTTAGCAGTCTGCGAGGCACAATAACATTGCAACTCAAGGAATGATGTATTGAATTAAAGTTAGAAGAGATACACAGGGTGTCCCAAAAAGTCCCTTGACCCCTATCAAACATCCTACAGTTTTTAGATTACACACTTGACCTATAGAAACAACATTTCTCCCTAGGAGTGAGGGACACCTCATGAGCTTGTAAAGCGATGCCCTGCCCCCCTCACCCACCAAATATAAATTATTTCCGTTCCTTTGAAGAATAGACATTTGGTCCCAATTTGGGATAAGCCAAGGCGATTGACGAAAACAGCATAATTCGGACACAAACGGTGTGCTCTTACACCACCCTCAATTTATACCCCTCTGCTCCAGGTGAGGATTTTTTTTCTGTAGCTCACATGCTGAAAAGCCCTCATTTAGAGTTAAACGCGATCCTTGTAAAATGGAGCCTCAGTATAGCAACACATTAGAATGAGGAACGATGGCTGCGGGCCCCCCCCCCCCCAACGTTAAATGTATACCTTTCTTTCAAAGTAAAGGTCCTCACAATTTCGGAAAGAAAAGGGCCTTCTAGAGCTTTCATCCCCACCCACAAGCCTCGTGATTTAAACCCACGCTGATGATATCACTTCTCGTTGAACACGGAAGTGTGCACAACCTTTGTGCACGCGGATGGAGTGTGTCTGTATGACCATGACACCATAACACATAACATATGGCACATCTGAGTACAGCAGTGCACAACACTTGCCTCGTTTAGTGATTGCACCACCAAACATCGCATTGTCTAAAGTGGTAAATTTTAGCTAAAGTTTTAAATTACAGCCCGTTGGGTCCTTCCTTATGGTTGAGAACATGTTCTAAATCTGTATTTTACTGTTTTGAAAGAGTTCAGTGTATTTCTTTCGACGCGTAAGCCAATACCTGATCAAAGAAAGGATTCAGCAATAAAAACAACCGACGTGTTTATTCTCTAGATTACATTTTAAATCATGTTTATTCCTTATTTGTTACGTTCCACGAAATGACAGAAACACATTTCCACTGCATAGAATAACAGTGACTCATCGTCTCGTTGCTCGTGCGCCGTATGAATACAACGTATAGTATTCTGTATCCATGCTGCGAGCGAGCGACATGTGTAAAGAACATAGGGCGTGTTTCTAAACTAGAGGGAAGAGTGAGTTGGATTCTTCTAAGCCACACCCCTCAACGTCACCAAAACCGATCAGTTTAGAAACACCACTGCCTCACTTGTCGTTCTCAATATTAGAAAAGTTAGCAATAATCGCTGTCACATCTATTTTCAGCAAGAGAAATGTTATTAAGAACATAATACAAATGGTTATTAATCTATGTTTAATTGGAATTTGTTTCTAAATTTAGACATTTTCCATATCTCACGTCCTACAGTTTAGAAACACGACCATCTCAGCTACTAATGCGTGATGGCAGCCATGTTGGATCAGTAAGTGAGCGAGAAAAAAACTTGCCTCACTTTCCTCAGCAACATCTCAGCTCCATGACGTCACGCCTACGTAAAGTGTGAGGAGTTTGGATCAGTCTCCTCGAGTTAAGAAACAGTTTTCCTCACTTCCCTCAGACATCCCTCTAGTTTAGAAACAGCACCATACTGATCGGAGTTCGCGATCAGAACTGCGAGGTAGAATTACGAACGCTAGAACCGAGCGATCGTAATTCTACATCGCAAGCTCCGATTGGTTCGTTCACGCCACGTGATCCGAGCGAATTGAGGCCTGTTATTACATGACATGTCATGTCAACCGAAGAGAGCCAATGTCATTCTTATTGGCGCATGCGTTGTAGCATCACTTGTGAGACCGGGTTCATCGAACAAAAATAATTTAACATCAATTTTCACGATACCGCCAAAAATAAAATTACTTAACGTAGTAAAAAGATAACACTGAATTTAAAAAAAAATCGAAAAAACACGTTCCAAAATATCTAACTCGATAGGAATTGCACTTACGTTGTGATTATCAGACGTAGCTCCTTAGCACCCTACTTGCTGCTATAAGTTAGTACTGTAGGTTACGTTAGTTGAACGAAGCTGATTGCTGCAGGTTGCTTTAGAATTGAATGACCTCGAGTTTAACGAGTTAGGGTAGATTTTTAGGGCGTATATCAGGGCTGCATAGAGAGGCATGTAGCGAGCTCTGGTCTTCAGTGGTGCTGTGTAACTAAGGCCAACTGTTTTCGATGCCTGTAAAGGGACACCCGGCCTGCCTTGTAACATTCCGCGTACCAAATTACAGCTACGCGCAGATCGTCATTCAATCAATTACAGCGCCAAGATCGGCTGACGTGGTAGCTGCGTTCCTCGCATAGCTGCTGTCTCGGTTGGCTTTGGGAATAGTACACGAGAGAGAAACAAGTCAACGATTGTGTCGTCACAAACCGGAATGATTCACGTATTTTAAAATCACAATTTATAATTTTCTAGGCTAGTGTGTTATAATTTTGCTTCGCCGATCTATTGGAATAATTAATTTTAATTTTTACCGCATTAGTCTATTAAATTTTAAATCTCATGGTAATTATTAGAAAATTAGTAGATGTACACACAGAGATGAAACGTCATGATTATTGTACGCGCGCAATGCTTCGTATATATATAATTATAGTTACGGGTCGTTCTTAATATAGTTAACAATATTCAACAGAAAATCTCCTAGACGCCACATTTTACAACGGTTTTTTTTAGCAAGGGAAAGACTAACGGTAAGTAAATAGACCTTTGGGGCCGTACTTGATGTGGTGGCTCGAGAAAACTGGCGCTGGGAGGTATATCCCTTTAAGGTGCGACATAATTTAGGTTTTTGACGCCTGGAACGCTTAGACAAAACCAACCCAAAACCGAAACTGGTATAAGGAAGACGCCAAGTTTCCAAAAGAGGTCTGCCTTTGAAAGTAGTGGTATCATTCAACCAAGGAAAGGCCGCCAAGGTTAATCTTATTAGCCAAGTTATTTGCATCGACTGATGGTTCGAAAGTTAAATGAAAACTAGAATATTGCTACTCGCTGAAGCAATCTAAAAGTTTTCTTTAACGTAGAAAATATTAGTCGGTGAGATTAATTTGGCTAATAGGATTAACGTTGGCGGCCTTTCCCTCTTTGAATGTTATCACTACTTTGAAAGGCCGACCATTTTTCGAAGCTTGGCAGCTACTCTTGTACCAGTTTTGGTTTTGGGTCTATATCACAACTTTCATAGGACTGTGAATGTATACAAAAGGTCACACCACCTTATCTTCATCTCTACGTTTTATATGAAGGAATGTTATGTCTATAAATTTTCACATTCATAATTTTCACATTTGCCATTGCCCAATTGGCCGTTACATCAACGAAATAGACACGGGTTGGTTTAATGTATGTCCTGTTGTCCATACTTCACATGCTTAAGTTTCTTCAATGCCATTTTTGAGCACACTGGCTAAGAAACGCTGTTTTTGTTCGCTTCGCTCACTCAATCAGCGCATTCCCCTTCAGTTGCCTCTCTCGAGGTTAATGTTAATCTATGCAATGAAACTGTAGTTGCTCACTCAATCACAATTAATCTCGTCTGTTTGGCCGATGATCTATTTGATCATGTGTCTAGATTAACCAGCAAACGTGGCGCATTACCAAGATATACTTCTTTACAAAAAAAATTTTCTCCTACTTGATTGGACATGCACTCACGATCTACATTTTGTTTCCAACTTTTTTTGTAGTGAAAGACTGTCTCTTAATGAGATTTGTTGTCTTTGTGAGCGCTCGCTTTGCAATAACAATGTATTCTGACACTTCTACTGAAACGATGCGCATATAAAACTGAAGCATGTTATAACAAACTGTTGGTTGACAATACAAACAATGGTTACAACAATAATTTTGCACTCGCGCCGCGTGCTTTTAACTACTACCCCCCATTTTAGAAAAAGGGACTTCCCCAATCCCCATGCCGCGCTTTACCTGCAGTCTGCCGAATTTAGATTTGGCAATTTTTACTGGTGAGCTGTATAGGCGTCTTTACACCTTAAAGGAATACTAAACCCTTACTTTTCCAATTTTTTAATGATAGCTGAGACCCTAAAAACCCCTTCAAAACTTATGAAATGTCTCTTGCCTTCTTACGTACGTCGTAATAAATTAAAATAACTGCCTTTTTTTAAGACACCCAACCAAACATAACACCATGAGATCTCACGACTATGGAGGTTTCGTGACGTAGCGTCACGTCAAAACATTTAAGGGGAGTAGGGAGCGGATCTCTTCCCATAGTGCAGCGTGCGATACCTAGTCTCTGCTTGTAAACAAACATGGCTACCAACAACGGTGTCGCTGTCAATTCGTTGCAGCTTTATCAGTTTGAACCTGTAACGCCACTGTTTCCAGTAACATCCAACCACTTCCGCAGCCAGGTGGGATCTTTTTCGGCATCCGGTAAGCTGAACAAACTTATTTTCTGCTTTGACGAACTTTTACACTCCTTCACTATGCACGACGGCATGATGTTTTCGCGACGAACGAGCTATCCGGAAACGATGTCCCAGACGATGCCGTTTTGTTTCTGGCGCTCGCGCAGGTCACGCACACAGCTGGAAAACGCCTTAAAAGTCTTGACGTCACGACGCGTGGTTCAAACGGGATTTTCTCCAGAGCTTGTGAGTTAAGCATGCATCTTCTGCTTAAATCAGGTGGTTTAAAAATTCATACGGCTTAAACACTGACACCTATTGACGTCGGATGTCTGTAAACATTAATTCCGGTATCTAACGTACCGATAAAAAAAAAATCATTGTTGGAGGCTTTAGTTTTCCTTTAAACATGGGAGCCGTCGAATTAGCAGTAACACACATCAACGTTAATGACGGCACGTTTTCTCCCTAAAGGACACATTCCCACACTTTAATGTTGGTGTTTTCTTCATGACTGGACCCAACACACTTGATTCCACAGATTTCCAAAGATATCTACCGCCTAGGGAATTTACACCAGAAGGTTGAAATCAGTTATAAACTTGTTAAAGTAATTAAAAGACACAGTCTGTTGGTGAGCTGCCTTTGAATTGAATGTTTGAGCCTTGGCCTTACACTGTATGCCGCCTTTTTACATCTGACAACAATAATTAAGCTCTGACAACAATTAAGTCTCATCTACTTGGCGAAGACACACTAGCATGTATCTAGATATTGAAATACAGATTAGCAAATTGGGATGCAGTATTGCTTCTAGCATATGTATCGGCATATAATGGTGCTATCTAGGAACCGACGACGATTACGCATGCACTTTTTTTTTTATAACCTATATAATACAGTATATGGCCTGGAACTGAAAGGGTGTAACCCAGCTTTTGAAAGTGCAGGAAATTGGCTGTATCGCAAAAGTAACGTCTTTCACTGAGTAGAAAAATAGTTGACTGATGTTGAGTATTGTAATGTTCGAGGTGGCTACATTACAATAAGTGCCTTAGCGGCTTAAGACTAAAATAAGTGAGCCACACTATGTGGCGTTAGGTCAAACAGTGGCAGCGTTAGACGAACTCGCTTAGGTTTTATTTCTAGTGGCAGGTGACGTCACAGATTACTCTTTAGTATAATGCACGCAAGTCAAACAGGCTTAGCATTGTGGTTCACCCACTATCTGCTGGGAAAAGGGTGACGTTAACACCACAATTGGAAGGGTTGCAGCTTTTAAAAAGAATCAGATATTCCTAACTAATTCACACAAACTTCATTTATGCGGCATCAATTTTCGTCGTCTTCAAGATGCAAGAATATCTGGTATTCTTTCGTTGAAGAACAATAAAAACTACAAGATGAAATACATGGAGACAATACTCCAGTTAGTCAAATAACAATCACAGAAGCAGCGTTAGAGAAGTAGTTAGTGGAAGTATTGGTTAAGAGAGTGTTTACGTGACCTTACGTGACCGGGGAGGTACGTGACCTATAGGTGTGTAGTTCACCTCCGATTTAAAATCATCACTGCATTGTCAAAAGACATGTGCGCTGGCATATAGACGCTCAGCCTTGGTAAATAAATGCCTCACTTCTGGAAACTTGCAGACTAAAGTTTGGGCTTTTAAGGTGTTTGTCAGATCACTTTTGGAATACGCCACCCCAGTTTGGTCCCCCTATCTAGTTAACGACATTGATCTCCTTGAAACCGTGCAACGTTAATTCACTAAAGGCATTGCAGGCCTACGAGACTTGAATTATTCTGCGCGCCTTAAGGCTACGGGCCTCGAACTCCTTGAATTACGTAAAATTAGATACGATCTAACATTAACTTTCAAGATTCTACATGGCATTACTGCTGTTTGCCCCCCTCTTTTTGACATGTCACCTGACCCAGCACGTACACGCGGTTATGGTTGGAAATTGGTGGCACAGGGATCACGCTTGGACTGCCATCGACACTTCTTTTCGGTACGCGTGGTGAATGTATGGAATTCACTTAGCGCGTCTACTGTAAACCAACCCACAGTGCAGGGTTTTTGTCGTCGGCTTAGAGAGGAGGATCTTGAGCCATTTTAAAAGCGCCCCCTCTCATGACCACTTGGTATTTGTTCTCTCCCCTTTGTCTTGTTGCCCATAATCTCCACTTTCATTTAAATTAGGCTCGGTGTCAGAGGTTCACACCCTTCCGTTGTCCTACCGCAGTTTCTGTGGTGAACTTGCATATTATTATTATATTTTATTATTATTATCTGATGTGATGCTCAATAACCAGATAACCATTCCAAGGTTTAGACGAAGTCATGTTTCGAAAATCAAGCATCTTATTCAACAACAACAACAAAAAAGCGAATACTGGGTGTTTCCAGAATTGGCAAGTCAAAATTAAATTTTCTTTTCCGGGACATGAATTGGTAATAACGCAAGGGTGCCTTCCAAACTGGATCCCGGTTGGATCAAGCTAAAGACACTCGGTTTTTTTTTATGAACATTTCACGAATTGGCAGCCTTTTCAACCCGAAAATATCACACGGAGCGATTCGTCGTCGTATGGGCGTATGGTTCACGATCACGAGCCAGCAACAAACTATTTCTACTTCAGTGGTGCACGTTCTAAAGTGTATCGTGACGTTGCAGTGGCACGATTGTGGACGGCTGTAGTGCAATACAGTTGCTGCTTTGAGAAATGCTTGCGCGGTGGGAATATAGGTTACGAGTCTAATGATGGAGGCGTTTGTGTCGTCCGTCAATTTGGTATTAATAATGATGTGCCGCTTTCCACTTTATAAATCACGTACAATTTTTCGGTAGTTATGCTTTAAAACTGACATTCCGAATTGCTGCAACATATTTTTTGTTATTATGTTTTATGCAGGTCAAGGTTAATAAAATAAATTTCCAGCACGTCTTGGTCGTCACTGCAGTACATTTAATACGAAGAAACACTGTCCAAGTAAAAATACGACAACCTTGGTAACGTAGGTCGGGCAATACGGCTGACATGTGAGTTTAGAGTGTAGGTGCAGAGTGCTGGAATGTACTTACATTTTTGGGTATTTTATATTTATTTTGGGGGTTGAAATTACTAGTTAGTGCGTTACTGATGAAGAATATGTAGGCCGAACATTTAAGCCGAAAATTTTACTTCGTATTAAATGTACTGCAGTGACGACCCAAAAAGTACTGGGAATTTATTTTATTACACTAAAGTTTCCTACCGTACATTAACATTTTTTCGGACCGCCGTCATCGTGTCGAATCGCGTGCCGCGATCTTGATTTGCACTACAAAATGACATGCTACGTATGCTACACTTCGGAAAAGTGAAGTGCGTTGGAGTGCAACAGCCTCATTTCGGAGTAATGAGAAACATACGACTGTACACAACAGTATTATCTTAACTACAACGCCGACGTTTATTTACGTGCTTGTGTATTAGATGCGAGCAAGCTCTAATCACGGTTTTCTGACGCTTACTTGTAAAATAAAGGCACAGAAAGGCGCACAAAGTCGCCCTCGGCACACAGTGAGCGCTACGCCCCCTTCCCCTCTTCTACTGCGTTTCTGTTTGGTAGATAATCGAGTCATTCACAGTGTTTAAATCGCATGTGTCCCCCAACCTCCACCCCCAGTTGTCCTCGTTACCTTTGGCTCCGTCAAATTAATACCTAGCAGGGAAATTAAATGGAAAAAAATATTGTTCATACTCTGTTCCGTTATATGTCTTTATTTAATAGTGAACACCAGCTACATCGCTCGCTTCGCTCGCTCCATTGGCGTCGTTTCGCTTCGCTCAAGGAGAAATCCTCTCGCAATTCGTATACTAACGGACAGAATCTGGCACATGCCCAAAGACTTCGATAAAAACAAACGTCAGTCTTACATGACATTCAGCTATTTTAAGCTTTATAAACGCTGACTTGAGCCCTGCTTCGCCCCCCCCCCTCTCCATGGCTTATAAAAGCCCACACTGGTAAGTTCACTTTGTCTCCCTCTCTTTTACCCAGCTACGAACAGGAACCTGTGTGCTTTCTACGGTGACTTGATGCAATACTCCAAGTTTAAAACAAATAAGAAAATACTAGCGGAGTCTCTCGCTTCGCTCGCTCATTCCGCGTCGTCTCGCTACGCTCGAGGAGCTTTCATTCTGCAACTCTTATGCTGATGACGGACATTCCATATCTAACATGATCTAGCAAATGATCAGAGTGCAGTACGTGTTTTTCGTAAGGGCCGGGGAATAATGAATTTATTGGAGCCATGGCCCATAGCCAAACGCCCTACAATAAAGCAACTTAAGTACATGTACATATCGAACCTAGGACCACGCACCGTCATCCATCATACCCTGGTGCTACTACGGTGATCTTTGCCACGACACAGTTTCATAAATTCACTGCAAAACTACCCTTGCAGCTTTGCAGACGTTAGGCTTCAGGCAACGGTCTGGCCACCCAAGAGCTACGTGCGCTTCTTAAGGCGAAACACGCGATTCGTATCCAGTCGGCCTTAGCTTGAAGAAACCATCCCCTTTCTGGCGAGCGTCTAACCTGCTAATGAGCCAGGAGGCGAGGAACGCGATTTGTAGCCCAGTTGGCCTTGGTTTGAAGAAGCCATTCCCTTTCCGGCACGCGATTGTACTGTTATTGAGCCAGGAGGTGAGGCATGCGATTTGTACACAGTCGGTCTTGGCTTGAAGAAGCTATCGCCTTTCTGGCATGCACCTAAACAGGCAATGAGCCAGGAGGCGAGACACGGGATTTCTTCCCCAGTCGGCCTTGGCTTGAAGCATCCTTATCCATCCCCGCTGCAAGGCCGTTTCAACGCTGTAACACGCGAGTTGCTGCATGCTTGAACTAAAATGCTTGGTAATTTTATCATTCATACTCCTTGTGCCGCTCTTGGTATAGATTATTCTTTATTCAAATACATTTTGCAGACTTTACATGGGTTTCCTTGTTTCACAAATTTTAAGAATTTTTAATTAAAACCCATCTCCTTCCCCGCTACGTGTGATGCTTTGAAACAGCAACCACATGTCGCCTATAATTTTTGGCTAATATAAAAGATTTCGTGCAAGGCGAAATCGTACCTATAGATACTATTCGTTTTTACCGCTATTAGGCTCTGTTACGGAAGGATGTATGGATTCTGCGCGGCCGTCAAGCAGTACGAAAGGTGGTGTATGGATGTATGAAATGTCGGCGGTGGAACGCAAAACCAGCCAGTGAAGATGAGGCTCCTTTGCCTGCCGAGCGAGTGACAGAGGTAGTACCCTTCTTGCATTGTGGGCTGGACTTTGCAGGCCCGGTTTCTGTGAGGGCTCAAGAAGGAGTGACACAGGCTTACATCTGTTTGTTCACGTGTGCAGTAACTCGAGCAGTGCACTTGGAACTTGTAGCATCACAGAGTGCAGCTAATTTCATTCTTGCCTTTAGAAGGTTCGTTGCCAGAAGAGGAGGGTGCAGAGTAATCTTT
>JAHWFP010183372.1:0-15310 GCA_023313725.1 Lithobius niger | reverse complement strand
CCCCCCTCCAATTCAAAGATAGGCAACTGCGGTTGTGTTGTTGGTGAGGACCTGAAATTACTTTCCCTGCTATGAGGAGGCATGAGACAAGGTAGCCTAATGGTTAGCACGGCCATTTCACATGCGAGAGGTCCCTGGTTTGTTCCTGATCTCAGCCACCCCAGGCATTTTAGGGAAGAGAAGGGCCCTGTGAAGCCTCGTGCTCATGTCGAATGTGGCATGTAAAAGATCCTAGAAATTTCCGTTGGAATTACCTAGCAAAATTGTCCCTCTCTCCTGGCAGCATGGCTTCGGCTGTGAGCGCGGCAAAACTACAGCTATGAGGTGGCAAAAGTGTTGACGATCATAAAGAACTGCACGAAGCTCAAAGACGTTGATGTGCTCTTGGTCTTGTAGTGCCAGGTGCCGGAAACTATGCGATTGTTGATGTGAGCTCCCAAACCTTAGAAGGACGCATCCGTTAACAGGTGCAGGTCCAGAGTCTGTTCATGTAAGGGTACTGTTTATGATAGTGGGGACGTCCACCCACCAGAGTACGGTCTCGAAAGGATATGTTCGAGTAATTTCCCGGATCGTGGTGTCAGGTGGAAGAATATGGTGGTCGGGCCATTAGTCGATGCAAAAATGATAAAGGGGCTGAGTCATCCACCTGCCATATGGGACCATGTTTGCCATAGAATTGAGCGTACCTATGAGCAAATTGAGATCCGTGAGTGTGTATATCTGTGAAGGCGAAGGAATTCCCGAATCATTGTGACAAGACCAGAGATTCTGTCTGGTGAAGGCATCACTGTTGCTTCAGCTAGATTGAAGAAAACCTCTAGAAAAATGAATCACTGGAATGGGACCAGCCGGGCTTTTGGAAAATTGATGGCGAAGCCCAGGCGCTGAAGGAGGTCAATTGTAAAATCCCAGTTGTGAAGTAGTGCTACCTTGTCCTGATGGGGAAGGATCGAGTCGCTGATCTGATGTTGGTGAAGGGTCGGTCGCTAGGAACGGCTTGAGGATGGCCGTGAAGATAAAGAAGTGCAAGTTTAGGCCGAAATTTGAAAATCGTGCCGTCATAAATAAAACTGAAGAGGAGCCAGACAGACGCATTAAGTGGAATGTGTACATAGACGTTCGTAAGATCGATAGAAATCGTCCAGTCGGCCACTGAGTGAATGGCGAATGGATTCCAGCGTCACCATATGGAAGTAGTCGTTACAAATGAAATGATTTAGCGGTCGGAGGTTAAAAATTAACCTGAAGTCCCCTGTCTTCTTTGGACAGAGAAAGACGGGACTGTAGAAACCCGGTTGGTCCGGGTCTGGACTTGGCTGAATCGCCACTTTTGATAGGAGACTTTGTATCTCGGAGAGATGGTCGGAAGCGACTATGGCGGTGGACCACGTCAAAGACGTGAGAGGAGGTTGTTTGCAGAAACGTGGGCGGAATCCTTCACTGGTGATCGATAAGACGGTATGGCTGGAAGTCCGAGCCTGGCAAGCAGGAAGAAAATGGTGTAGACGACCCCCAACTGGAAGGGTAGCGGAGCAAATGTTAGCGACCAGAATGAGGTCGCAGTTTTGGTCCTGGTGAAGCACAACGTCTTCGTCGGTCGGAAGTGGCGTTGCGCCCAAAAGGTTGACCTCGTCCGCGTCCGGGGCCCTTATTTTGAAAGGGCGTCTGTTCAAGATGCTGCGGGGACAGAGGACGTGGTTCGTGGTGGTGTGCATTGGAGGGCGGCGAATGCCAATCGTCTTTGGTGTCAGTGAGAAAAGGACGCATCGCGTTTCTGGGGTATCGTGACGGCTTGGGTCGGAAAGGTTTGGGCTTACGGGAGACATCTAAATGTGGAGCGGGTTTTGGAATGAGGTCCGAAAATAAGTGGGTGGGCTGTTTACGTAACTCGTGACGTGTCAAGTCGTTGAGATTTGACGCTGTGTTGAGGGCTACTTCCCGAAGGAGGAGAGCGGAATTAAAAATGGCCACAAAGTGAAAGGTTGCAAAGCAAGCCTTTCGGAACACCTGACTGATGAGGGAGGTTAGATTTTTCGTTTCAATTGGCGGTGGTTCAGTAAAGAGCTTCTCACAAAGTGCAATCGCAGCAGTGTTCAAGACGTCTGCTTGAGAGGGCGCACGAAGACCTAGGTGTAGAAGGTAGTCATTGTCACGTAGAGCAGACGAAGGGACGGAAACCCTGCGTGGAATGAAAAGAACGGTCCCAAAATCCATCTTCAAGTCCGCCGTAACGATCCCAAAAAGTGTCAAAATTCTTAGGGTTCGCAGTCCTATCACCTGTCGGGCGGAAAAAGTCTTTTCTCGACCAGGAGGTGGTGGAGGATGGTCTTTGTCAAGTTCTAAGAGGTTGCCCTTTCCTAGAAGGAGACCACCATTGCGGAGTAAAGTCGTTAGTAGAATTGTGAATTGAACGAGGTCTGCTTGTTGACGAGGTAGGCGGTTGCGTAGATCAAAACCAAATCCGTTGGAGAGACAACGATTCTTACTAGGTTCAGTTGTTGGCGGGGAAGGCTTATACAGGCAACACCTTCGACCGTTTTGACGAGCTCCGGACTAACAGGTCAGGGTCGTCAACAATAGATGCACCAAAATGGGTGTGACGAGAAGGGAGATCGTCGGAGGCGGCTGATCGCCAGTCAGCGTCGACGGCTACCGAACTGGAGTTGTCACGAGTCCGTAATGATGACAGGTTGGGAAGGTCTCGGTGGGTGCGAATGAGAAGGTCCAGGGATGTCTAATGACGACCGCAATCTTTTTTTTTTAAGCAGCAGTAACCCAATCTTGGGTGCACTGCATCGGTAGCTTCAAGGGACGGACAGCTGATTCCACAAGTTCGTGAAACTTTTCCTTGAAAAGGGGCTCATTAGAAGGGCCGGCACTGAGGGACGGAGGCGGAGTGGTCGATCGTTGTGACGGGCGTGAGTGCTCGATTGGGCCTTCAGTGGGGTAATGTAGCTTCCTCTTCTCAGCAGAACGTCTGGCTTTCATTTGAAGCTTCAGATGAGCATGCTTCCTGGGCTTTGAAATGGTCGGATTGGAGCGATTGTAAATCGGGCAAGGGCCGAGCCTGGCCGCATTGGATTGGAGATGTGGCGGCCGTGTTAAGTGTAGCTTTATTGGTCACTGACGGCCCAACTGTTCCATTGTGGGTTTTGTTTAATTTCATCAACAAACATACTTTGTAGCAGGGATTTAAATCTTTCAGTAAACAACCAAGATGCACTAGGTTATTTACTAGCGCACCCTTTTCTACAGAACCAATTTTGGATCCAGAAAGTGTTACATTTCCATTTTTCTCAAAGACAAAAAAAAAAAAAACTAAGAAATTTTAACAGTTAAAATTAGTTAAAAGTTACCTTACATAATACTAAAATCACTTATTTTACATAGGTATTCTCTGCTAAAAATGAAAATAAAGTGAAAATTTTAACACTGATTAAAAAAAGGTTTTTACGATAAAAAAATACTTACTTCAGTACTTAAGCTACAATCGCTTATTTTGGCTTTTCCCATGCTCAAAATAAAAATGGAACTTATTTTTACCGTTTCTGTTGAGTTGCACGCAGTGCCCGCCAGGCGCATTGTTCTGCCTTTTTGCAAAGGTCGCTGCCATTTTGAAAAAACAACCATATTACTTTCATGAACCTTTCTATTCAGCGAATGCGGGAAGGCGGGCGGGTTATACTGAAGGTAAGTATTTTTAGGATAGTAAATACATCAAAATACCAAGGCCACCTAGTTGATTTGTTTCTACGAAAACTAACATTACCTGTCTTTTTATGCATTTCACTCCTTTGGGATGCTCAAACTCTAGTGAAACTTGTTGTCCCTGCCTAGCTCGTAGCTCTCCTTCTGCGCATGCACAGGCGCAGGCCTCCTTATAGAAGCGTACGAGTCGGACCATGATTCATTTTTCTTCCTCCAAGTTGGAACCATGAAACTTAGAAGGGAGGTTTAAAGGTAATGTATGTTTTTGTTCAGGCAATAGAAAAAAAAATCAACCAAGTGGCCCTGGTATTTTGATGTTTCTATAGCCGACGAAAACATACATTACCTGCCTTTTATGCATTTAACAGACCTCGTCACGTATGGCGGTGAGACCATGGTAACGGATACCAGCGCTACGAGCTGGCTGCCTCAGAATCGACAGACCCTGTAAAACGTAGGCCATCCATTAGTTTATCTGCTTGATGAGGCGCACCTGAAGATATTCCGGTGTCATGGGCCGAAGGTACGAGCGTTTTGGGCACGTGTGAGAGGGTCGTGTGGCCCATGCTGACAGCAGTTGCATTGTTGCGTCTGGTTATCCAGGCGACGGGCATGGGTTAGGTGTTGCGGATGATCCTAGAGGGGCGCCGATGGTCACCTGCAAACTTAGCAGTGTGATGTTGGGCCCGTGTCGTCAGTAGCCAACTGTCGCGCACAAGACATAACGAACGAGGCAAATTCTGCTCAGATGCTTGGAGGTAGGCGCTGAATGGTCACTGGGGCGACCATGCTTCTTGGCACACTCATCTTGATCCATAGGGTCTTTCTGTTGTCTACATTCTTCGTTACATGCTGGAAACTAATGGACGCATTACATGTTCAGGGCTAAGGCTAATGCAGCTATAGTCGCTCATGTTACTTTGCGCTAGAGAGGGACCGACAGGATTGATCTGCCGTAGGACACACCAACGAATCCACCGTCGCCAGTGGCTGTCATAGATCTTGTTGGTGGATAAGCGGATGGCCTTAGAGGTGATGAGAGAGGCCTGTTCTGGAGGAACATCTGCTTCGAACAGCCGGACGATAATTGCCACGCGCTTAACTGGAGTGACCGTGGAAGGAGGTGGTGCACGGTCCCCCTCTGCTGGGACAGCAGGTCTGGTACGTCCGGGAGACAGCGAGGCGAGTCGATCAACAGGATGAGTAGGAGCAGGAACCAAGCGGCCGACGACCAGTTGGGTGCAATCGGCATGAAGAGGCGTGGGGACTCGGCAATCTTGCGAAGGACAAGCAGCTTGGGTAGTGGAAAAAGGTAACAGAAGAGGTGATCCCAATTCAGGGTCATCGGGGACCGGGCTGACGAAGTGGGGAAGTCTGGCATTGAGCCTCGTGGTGAAGAGATCGAGAAACAGTCGCCCCCATTACTGGAAAAAGATGCGTGCAAATGGATGTTTTGAGGGTCCACTCGCCAGCTGGCAACGAACGTCTGGAGAGGGCGTCCCCGCAATCACGTTGCAGTTACCCGGTATGGGAAGTGACAGCAGGGTCGTTCTCAGGCGTATGCAAAGGCTGAATATGTCGGAGGTGACTTGATGCAGCGACCGTGATTTCGTGCCGCCGCCTTTTTGGAGATAGGCAATCGCAGTTGTGTTGTCCATGTGGACCTGAACAACCTTTCTGAGGACAAGATGCTGTAGGCACTCGAGACCGAGAAGGACCGCCTGAAGCTCTAGTATGCTGATGTGGTGCTTGGTATCCGGTGGCCAGGTCTCCGAGACCATGCGGTCGCCGATATGTACGCCCCATCCTTGAAGGGGGGGCGTCGAAGAAGAGGTGAACGTCCGGAGGAGGTTCGTGCTGGGGAACGGTTTTGGTGAGATAGTGGACGCCCACCCACCATAGCAGGGTGGTGCAGTGAAAGGATCGAGGCTGCTGGTACGGCAGAATGAGGTCCGGAATGGGAATGGAGTCGGACCATCCACCTGCAGTGTGGGACGAGTAGTGCGTCCAAATCCAGTGATCCGATGAGGGAGTTCAGGTCGGTCAGAATCACTACGTTTACATGACCACTTCGAAGCTCTTCAGAGGCGTAGCCTAGCTGTCATCCACAAAGTATTCTCTGACGAGCCCAAACAAGGGCGAAAGAGTCTGTCTAGAGATCTTTGTGGGTGAGAGCTAATTGATATTAAAAGTAGCAATGTTCTCGTTTTCATTTAACTGTAAACGCGGTCTCGTATCAGACGCTCGTGGTGAGGACACCTTAACACCACCGAAGAAAAAACCTGAGGGCAGTATTCTTCCACACCAGAAGAACAATCGTCTATATGGCGATTTCACTTTAAAATGTAAATAATGTATATTTTTTTAGGCATAAAGCCAAAACACTTTTCAGCTTAGTTGTGTTCTAGATGTTGTCAACACACGATATTTTTTATTTGTAACAGGTGACGACTTTGCTTATTTATGAAAAATGTCCGATGTTCAAACCAGTTTAAAATCTAACCTAAACTGCACTTAGCCCTTTAAAAACTAGCTGTAACATTTTAATCTTTTGATTTGTGCACTTATTGCATTTTGGTAAATTTAACTTCTTGCCATGAACCCTACCGGAGCTCCAATGTTTATGTTTGTCTATTTTTATGGACCCAGTGTATGATTTTATGTTTATTTTTTATAGCATCTCCATCCAAACTCCGACCGTAGTGAACCTCTAAGAACGTAAACAAACTAGCTTTCCTTCGTTAAAAACATGCCTTGTATATAGCAGTTTCATTCCCAAAGTCAAATGTTTATTCTGTGCAAAACACTTCGTTCCCCCCCCCCCCTTCCTTCAATAGTTGCGATGCCTAACATCGTAGTTTATTTTAATAGGCCTAAAAATCACGTTGAAAACTCACTTGCACATTCAAAGCCAGGCCTCTAAGTTTCCAAGTCGGCAATTCCCTTTGTCAATTCGAATCCATCCAACCAAAACACTACTTCAATTCCGTCAACCAGTCAGAGCGCTCCAGCTACCCCGGTCGTCCGCGCTGCCACTCCAACTTCCGGTAGTGACAGCTCGGCCGATTCGGGTCAGTCTCTCTTCCTCCAGATGTCCGACTCTTCTTCCCCGCCCCCCCCCCCCCCCCCCGCAGCTATCCTCGGCGTCCGCGCCAACTTCCGGTAATGAGTATATAACCCCAAACTCAGAGACACTCGTTAGCACAGCTCAAGGATTCTCAAAGCTAGAGGTCACTACGCCGGTCGGGAGTGGAGATGCCGCGGTCCGATTGTTGCCATGCCGGGCAAAGGTAGTGGTTCGTATCGTACTTAGTTTAGCTTTAAAAGTTTAATTTTTGAACTTACATTCAAAATTTATAGTTTAAACTTAACTTAACCTCGTAGCTTTAGAAGGTAATTTTATGGTGCGTCAAGCCAAACGGCATTTCGGACGTTGGCGGCCGTAATTTAAGGGTTCACGGTCCCTTACTAAAAACCAGCTTTCATTACTTTGTTTTTTTAAACGCAGTTTAAAGTAAACAGGGACGGTTTGATCTTCGTGGAAGGTTGCTTTGATTGAACGCTCGGATCCACTTTATATGTAGCCGAGGCTTTATAATTTAAGGAGTTGACTTATCAACAGCAACTCTAGGAGGTTTAATGCTTAGTTAATTCACGTTTGAAACATAACTGTTATTTAGGTATACTATTACTAGACAGCCGAGGCTGTTCGTAATTTAGAGGGCTCTTTTGCGAAATCCCCTTGTGCCTACTCAACTCACTTTTTTTATTTGAAATTGTTTTACGTGAACCTCGTGTTGGTTCTAGTGTCGAATTTAATGTAAATTCCCCCTGTATTTTATAACCTAAACTAGGTGTAAAGTTACGAAATGTAAGTGTAGTGCAATATTTTTATTCATGTTTGTTTAAAATAAAAACCTGGAGTTTTTCTTAAACGTCCGTCAGTTTATTCGCTCGTTGTTTGCTAGAAGTTAACATGTAAGATAATTCTCTTAAAACTTAGCTTAGCTAGCCTTTTCCCACCTTGGTGGCAGCGTTACCGCTTATTATTACAGTTAGCCTACAATATTAGGACATGTGTAGCTCCATTCCCTACGCCGGGACTGTAGCTGTTGTGCTTGTTTGAAACAAAAAGTACCCAAAGTAATAGTAAGAAGATCTAGTTACACCAGGCGACCGGCGATGCTACAAGCACCTACTCCGTCGTAGCATCCGCCGTTACATAACATTCAAACTATTAAGCGGTGCGATTAACTTAGCGAATGTTTTGGTGTGTTGATATCACTCCTTTGAAGGGCCGAACCATACGGAACTTGGCGGCCCCTTTTACCAGTTTTGGTTTTTGATACGATATACATTACCTTCACCCGCCCAGCCTCCCCTCTATGGAACTAGATTCAAGAGGATAGGAGAAAGATGATGATATTCTGCTGCGATCCGCTTATACAGGGTGTTTCAGAATAAAATCGACAAACTTCCAGGGCATACTCAGGAGATAAAGACAAGTTGAAATATTCTATGTAACACCTATCCAAAAATTCTTGGTTACCGAGATATCGCCCTATTTGACCCCATTCTTTTATGATAGAGTATTTAAGTCATGGTTTAGTGGAAGCGGTGGAAGCCTGTATCAGACTGCATTGCAAGGCGCACGCCGTACTGTGGCCTCATACTAAACAAATTCAGATGCAGCAAGGTGCACCTAGCCTACCAGTCGGAAAACTTCGCGATAATAAATTACGTTCGAAACTGCAATAACGTCTAATCTTGCCAAGACAGGAGCAACTTGCAAAAACTCAGTATGCTGACGCGTTTTGCCGTGAAGCGGACCTGGCTTCTTTTCAAGGCCTCTCTCTACCCAGTAGCTCTTAACGTTTCCGTAATAAAAAATATGTTATAAGTAATGCTATATTTTAATTAAAAAAGCAAAAGAATGCATAAGTTCCTTTTTATTATTCCTAAGAAAACCCGTTTTATTTTCCTGAAACTTGGCAGCCCAAGTGAGTTCATTGTTTCCTATGTTTTAAAAAAAGAAAGCCTTCGCTAACCATCTGAAAGCCGTAAGGGCAGAATGTAAATGGCCTGTTCCAACTGATGATCCTGGAAGGTTGGGAAGGGAGGGGAGTGGGAGGACAAGGGAAACCAACTGGCCCATTGGCTTTAAAGTCTACGTTGGGCAAGGCAACTGCCAAATTTACAGCCGTAGTTACAAGGTACAGTACTTTTTATAAAAGTGCTTAAGAACGATTATTAACATTATCAAAAGGCATGCCGTCCTAGGTCAGATCAGGTATTTCAACGTCTTAATGAATTTGAGCCTCCGGAATCTGCTTGAAACGCCCCACCCCCCTCACCTCCCGAGCCAATAGCCATAAAGTGGATTATAGTTTTGTTTTTGTAACAGAAAAAAAAAATAAACATGAATAGACCAGTCGGCAGCGTCTCACGCAGCGATGTTTTTTACAGCTTTGAGTAACATTTATTGCGTGTAGAAATTATTAACCTACGTCATCCTTTAAAAGCTTTTTAAAATTTATTTACAACTCTCTTGGCAAGAGTTGACGTAGTTGCAGTTTTGAACGCAATGAGATTAGGCCTATCACGAAGTTTTGTAGCATGTTGGTGCACCATGCTGAATCTGAGTTTGTGTAGCTATGAATTTGGTCTTAAACCGTCACTAACGCCTTTAGTCCATACCAGTTGACGCTGCTTAAACACACAAGATGGTGTATGAGGGCACAATAAAGCGTGCACCTTGCAGCATTCAGTCGCAGTCTGTGACTCACAGGCTCTAATTAAGCCTTGACTTAAATACTCGATCATAAAATAATTGGGGTCTAATAGGGCGATATCTCGGTAACCAAGCATTTTTGGATAGGTGTTATATAGGACTTTTCGACTTGTCTTTACCTCCTTAGTATGCCCTGGAAGTTTGTCGGTTTTATTTTGAAACACCCTGTATAGTCCGGACATGCGCAGTGATTACGAGCCAGGCAGGAAAGACAACTTTCTTCTAGGGGAATAAGAGCTCAATTGGGGGAAAACTTAAATGTTAAAGTAGGTAATGCATATTTTCGTATTCGGGAATAAAAACTAAAATCAAACTGCTGCAATTTTAGTCTTCTTAGCGCCACCAAAACTTAAGAGAATAACTTACTGCACCTGTTCTATCCTGTATTTTGAGAATAAAGTTTATACCTTTGTTTTTTGAAGGGGGGGGGGGTGGATGACTCATGTGCCAAAGGTTCTGGGTTTAAAGTCTGGCATCAGTCCACCCTTGTTCATTCAATAAGAAAAACGGCTTCGAAAATGCACTTGTGCTCATGTCGATTGAGTGATGAAAAGATACCAATTATATCCTAACAAAATCGTCTCTTTTCATCCCAAGATAAGCTGAATAGGACGTTTATTCGACTATTTTCTTTTTTTAGGTACTGAAAGTAGTATAAAATATTTTTAGATACTTTAAGTTGTTTCTATGTGCCATGAAAATAACCATTACCCGATATTTAGCATTCTCTTTCTGCATATGCTGTGAAATCTAGAGATTAAATTTCTTGATCCGTCCTGGCGCTGCTACCCTCTGTGCATCCGCAGCCTTCAGCTATATTGTAGCAGCGGACGCTACGACGGACTAGGTGCTTGTAACGTCTCCGCACTCATGGTTGACTTTCGGCTTTGTAGTAAATACTTTCGTGACTATTTTGTTTTGAAACAGCCCAGTAGGGCCTCAATCCCAGAGGGAGTGAAGATAACTTTCCTATCTAAATAAAAAAATAGGCTATCCAGTATTTCTACCTGGTCTTTAAGGCTGCCACCACCAGTGGGTAAGTATAAAAGCTAAGGGGGTTTAGAATAAAAATGGGCTACAGACTATTTAAAACATCAGCGATTATTTAGCACTAGAAAACGGACATTTGTAGTTTAAAACTCTTGGTTTTTAATAAACAAACAAATAAGAACACTTTACATTTTAGTTACTAGTTTACATAAGGCTTTACATTAAAGGAACAGGCTTTCTGTGAAAGCAAACGAATTTACATTAAAGAAAATTCAAACCTTAAAAGCAACAACCGGCTTTTAAATAATTACAATTTCGATTAGATAAAGAAGTTTTTGGGTCCAATCCTGAAAACCCTTTAATTAAACTCGCTTCCGCTAAGTATTAATTAGTCCTAGACAGAAAACATCTCTCGCAAGAGACTCCCGAATCCTCAAGGGCCACTGTCTACCGTTTAAGTTAAACCGAGGTTTAAAATAAACATGAACGCTGGTTTTTAGTAAGAGTAACACTGACATTACAGAAAGCAGGGGCCAGAAATGCTGATGGCTTGCTTAACTGTAAAGTTCTCAAAACTAGAAGTGAGTTTAAAATTAAACTATAAATTTAGAATTGGGGGGTCCTAAAAGTAAACTTTCAAATTTAAACTAGTAACATACTGACCACTACCTTTGCCCGGCATGGCAACCTTCAGAACGCGGCATCTCCACTCCTGACCAGCCGTGACTACCTCTAGCTTGAAATCTGCGAGCTGTGCTGTGCAGTGGATGCTTTGGGCTGGGGGTTTTTATGCTGGAGAGGTGGAAAAGCGCGGACATCGAGGATAGCTGCGGCCTCCTGATTGACTGATTGACAATGAGAAGTGGGAGAAGTCAGTTTAACAAAGGGCTTTGCTTGGAAGCCGTTTGAGGGAACAGGGACTATGTACACTCAGGCCAATATGGAGTTTTGAACTCGTTGACAAAGGAAATTGGCTTTTAGGCTATTTATTTGTACTGGAAATAAACTACAGTGTTATGCACTGCAACTATTGAAGGAAGGGGGCGAAGTATAAAGCACAGTTTGACTTTGGCAATTAATAGAAGGAGTTTACAGATCGTTTTTGCTACGAAAAGCTAGTGGTTTCCATTCGGATTGTAGGCAGTCACGGTCGAGTTGTCAGACTATTTACAACAATAAAAAATTCACGTTTGTTTAAATCGTTGCTGAAGGAAGGCTAAGCAGAGGTAGTGATCCGGGGGCAAAAGATTATAATGAAAAGGTTAAATAAACTAGCTCAGAATAAATGCTATAATGCATTAAAATAAGCTAAGTTTCTCAGATGAGAATGACGATTGAGAAAAGACGGACATTTGTCATGGTATTTGTGATCATTCAAACAGAATAAAAAATATCATACTAAGTCTGTATCCAACATATATGTGAGGTTAAGTACCTTAAAAGAAGCCCCTCCTAAAACACAACTAAGCTAGTGTATAATGGCTTTATGCCAGCAATAAAATAAAAAGAAGTAATTACCAATGTACATCGTTTTTGAAGCTACGACGACCGGAAGTGTGAGCGCTGCGGCCCAGTTTGGTGACTATTTCTTAAGGATGTTGTGGACGAACCAGAATGAATTTTAATGTTCTGTTTTCGCAGAAGTATAGTTCCAGTGGTTGGCTATTAAGGGCTTCTAAGTTTGGTCGTTTCTGATCGTTGTTTCATGTAGAAATCTTTACCCAAAGATGGAGGATTTTGGTGGGGGGGGGGGGGGGAGACTGAAGTATGGAGCTTCAGCAAAACTGAGCGTTTCCCCGAGGTTTTTGATTTTTAGAGTCCGGGTAGCCTCTTCAATCATGACGAAGCACAGGACTTTATTACAATGTAAGCTCAGACGTTAGATGTTGCTTCAACTTTTCTTCTCTACGTCTTTAACTGTTCGAATGTGCTGTGTGTCTGCCTTAAACTGCTTTAACGGTCGCCCAATGCCTTGTGCTAAAGCCACCCCCGCGATCCACTACCTAGGATGACTATCCCGTAACCTCCTGCGGTCGTCTTACCGGATGATCCTCCATTACTGGATTTTTCGGCATTAACCGTAACCTGCTCGCGGTCGCCCCGGGTCGGTTCCTTGTTGCCTACGGTACCGCGTTGCGGCCAGTCACTATCCGGTCCCTCGGTCGTTGCCGGTCCCACCGTCAACACCTCGACCACGTTGCCTAATTCCTTGCGGCCAGCATTACTTTCACAAGACTTGTTTCTCAAGACTTGTTTTGCCACTTTCCATTCGATAAACCTGAACCAGTTCACCCAAGAGCTTTTCAATTCTACGCTTCTGCTTCGTGATGTCGTCCCGAATACGGCCCCAAACCTTCATGACTCCACTCGGCATGTGCTCCGCAATCAACAAGTTCATGAATCCGACACACTTTTCAGAGGTCTTATTCCTATGCTTCCCCCTCAGTTGGCCATAACATGCAAGCCAAAGCCGACCAGGCCCAAAGTCCCTCGGCTACAGCGTCCGGCAGGATTTCAGGCTACTACTGAACCCAGAGACGACTGGGTTACTCCACCACCTTGACCGGACTCTCGGCTTCCCTCTCCACCTCGTCGTGCACGGTCGCCCTTTCTGAACAAGGGCCAGGGGCGCGGTTGCCCCTACGGCCGTAGCTCGACACCCGACCATCGCGGTTGTCACGTTTCCCCTGTACCGCGACAACGGTCTCTGTCCTCCCGTTGACAATTACTCCTTGCCTCTGCCGGTGGAAGGCCGTCTACGGTTTTTCCTTCCTGCTTGGCAAGAAATAACGTCCGATCGATCAGTGCTCTCCATTGTCGCTCACGGCTTCCTGCCATCCCTCCTACGGTGGCCTCCGTTGCGGTCCCGACCCTGGACCGAGGCGACAAACGCCATCCATCCGCCTTTCTCACGGCAGAAATCTCCGCCCTTCTAGCAAAGCAAAAGATGCTAATCGAGCTGCTCCTAATCCGGAGCAGCCCGGTATCTACAGTCGCATTTTTATGTGCCCCAGAAAGGGGACCTAAGACTAGTCGTCATTCTTCTTCCGTTAGACCAGTTTATCAAGAACCCTCATTTTCAAATGTTAACCGTCGATACTATTCGACATCGCTCCTTTAACACGAATAAACAGTCTATAGATCTTGCGGACGCATCTCCATATCCCACTTCACTCCTTTGACCCCAGAGGCACTTTTCGTAGCATTACGGAAGGTACAGAAAATCGGTCAAAGGTCCGGGCACCTGTCCGCTTTATTTAAGACGGTACGGTCTACGAGTTCCTCTGTCTGCCGTTCGATCTCAACACAGCCCGCATGTGTTCACATTGGTCTGAAAGGCGGTTCTCGCTCTTCTGCACCAACACCAACTTCGGGCCGATGCTTTTCTAGACGACTGGATTCTTCCCCATCATTAGAGGTGTACTGAATATTCGGTAATTATTCGGCCTATTCGGCCAAAAATCAAGTATTCGGTATTCGGCCGAATATTGAATTTGGCCGAATAACAATATTCGGTATTCGGCCAAATACCGAATTTGCCCGAATAGTGATATACAGTATTCGGCCGAATATTTTTTTAGTATATATTTATGCAATTGTGTTAATGAAGTTTAGCTAAACATTTAGTTTTTGGTTTGTGAGGAGTTGTCTTCCGACATTCATAAAAGATGGAAAAATGATCAAATATGTTTGATTTACAGGTATTCAGCAGAGCATTCGGTCAAGTATTCGGCCGAATAATTCGGTATTCGTCCGAATATGTAAATTGTTTGGTGCCGAATATTCAGTATTCGGCAAGTAAAGTATTCGGTTGTATATTCGGTATTTGGCAAATTTTGTATTCGGTGCATCCCTACCCATCATTACAGGCTCCAGCTGCTTCACGACCGCGATTTTACTTTGAAGCTTCATCGTTTGGGCTTCTGCATTAACCTGCCAAAATCTGTTTAATCCCATCACAAACCGTCGTCTTCTTAGGAGTATTCTTTGACCTGTCTCTAACAACGGTCACGTTCTCTCCAGACACCGTGTCGGCCCTTCTCTACAAGTTTCGGGCCTTCCTACGGCCGCCAACCAACAATCACTACGTTTACATGGCCACAAGAAAGCGCATTCTAGCGATGCGCTTTGAAATGCGCATCAAAAAACGGCACCTGTTTACAAGACGAAAGATCGCGATTAGGGTCAATCAGCTAAGGAATGCGATTCGGCCAGTGTGATCGGAAAAACCCTTCTTTCCTGCCCTCCCTTTGCAGAATACTGAGCAAGTCCCACGCTGCTCTACCACATGCATGTAGTAAACTAGGTCAGCTTACGCCCAAGTAACCAAATGTAATCACAACTTAGTGTTATCCTACTCTTGTACACTTGTTTTCAATTTATTTACCTAAAATTCGAATGGCACCAGCACAAATTACGTGGGCACCGTAACTGTATCCGCCATCTTTACCAGGCGTTTTCCAAAGCTCAATGCGATTGTGAGTGTTTACATGCACAAAGACAATGCGATACAGATTCTCAAACCACCTCCGTGAAGCACATTGGAGGAAAGCGCCACGAAAGGGCGAAAAGAATACGGTTTCAGCAAGCGAAATAGCAGAAACTTCTGCTTGTTTGGGGCTCCATTCTACTGAATGGTTGACACCCAGGCCTAGGTCTAGAGATCTTTGTGGGTGAGAGCTAATTGATATTAAATGATTAATTGGTAAAAATTGTCCTAGGCCTGGGTGTCAACCATTCAGTAGAATGGAGCCCCCAAACAAGCAGAAGTTTCTGCTATTTTGCTTGCTGAAACCGTATTCGTTTCGCCCTTGTCAA
>JAHWFP010183321.1:0-25934 GCA_023313725.1 Lithobius niger | reverse complement strand
TTTTGTTTCTGCAAGGTGGTTCTCCGAAGTAATTTCGATTTTCAGTTTCGATTTCAATTTTCGATTTACGAAGTAATTTCAATTTACGATGTTAGTTTTACGATGTTAACGATGTTTACGATGTTTCCCCCATTTGGCGTAGCGATGCTAGCCACCATCGCATTTCACCATTTTACCTTTTGCTTCAGCATTGGTATGTCATATTATTAAGTATGCCTAAACCTTATTTTTATGCCGCTCATAAACGAAGTTAAACGTAAAACCTCCGCATGCTGACGAGAAGCAGTTTCGTGTTCCCGTAAAAGTCAGACTATTCACGAATGATGTCTTTGTTTTAATACGGACATAACGAAGATGAAAGCAAACCGCTTCCTCTGAGTGAGATATATACTTTATAGATCTGTGGTTTTCTACTGGTAACCATTCTGCAATGACTAAGGCACTGATTTATATAATTTATGAGTTGAAAGGTATGGTCTTTTGATTGGAAGTCAAGGAAGGTATGGTTTTCACAATATAAGTCGAGCGTGGTGCTCGTTTTGCTGAAAGAAAACAAAAATTCTTGAATAAACTATGAATTCTTTTGAAAAATAAATTCAAGAAGTTTCTACCATATGTTATGTTTCCGGTTTACCTATATAAAAAAACGGGAATTTATACGTGTACCCGTCAAGGAGTATAATTGTGTGAGAAATAATAGATTCTGTAGTACGAAACCTTAAAATTGTCGAAAGTTACCTTTGCCCTCGAAATAGCAGCGCGCTTATTTACATCCTAGTGAAAAAATACCGAGTTGTTTATGTCACTAAATTTATACGGCGCACACCCTTATCTGCAGCGCACACCTCTTTGAACGGTTCACTACTACTAATATACTCGCATTACAATCGTCAAATATTAAAATACGTTGACCATAAAAAGATTGAATTGCACAACCGCCAAAGAATATTTTGACACGCACACCTCTGATTAAACTATTACCTCAATCATCAGTGTATTTTTTTTCTCAAAATAACAAATTTATTTTCATGCGTGATTCTGGAATTTATGCGAAGAATATAATACTATATTTAATTAACCTTGCGTGCGCCTAACAGAGTAGACAGTAGCAAGTTAATGCTGATATTTATAAACTTTGTAAATCTCAAAATCGATGTTTTAAAATAGTGTTATTTAATAAACTCAGATAAAACACAGGTACTTGGTTTCGTTAAATCTCGAATTATACTAAACCATGATCGACTCTGCGTGATGCTACGGATACGATCAATTCGGTTGGTTGCAATCCTAACTGGGGGTGTATATCAAATCGTTTTCCGAAAGACTCGGGCAATGAATGAATCTGGTGGTGTATATAAAATCGTTTTTCAGAAGGCTCGGGTAATGAACTCCTAATTGGTGGTGTGTATCATATCAAATCATTTACCAAAGAGACGCAGTATAATGATTGATACAATGCCTCCTATCTGGTAGTGAATGCCAAATCGTTTTCCAGAAGGTTCGGGTAATGAAAGATATAATGCTTCCTAACTGGTGATGTACATCAACTCGTTTGCCAAAATAGACTCAAGATAATAAATGATACAACACACGCAAATGATAAAGCGCATCAAATCGTTTTCCAGATGCCTCGGGAAATGAACGGTACAACGCATCCCAGCCGGTGGCGTATATCGAATATTTTCCAGAAGGCTCAGGTAATGAACGATACAATGCGTCCTAGTTGGTGGCATATATTACATCTTTTTCCAAGCGGCTCGCGTAATGAACGACACAATGACTCCGAGCTGTGGCATGTATCACTCTTTTCCAAACCACTAGGGTGATGAATGATACACCGCTTCCTACTGCATAACACTTGTTTTCCTTGTGGTGTATAACACTCCACTGTGTTTGCTTTACCTGATAACTAAATAGCGTTTGCAACATAGGTCTTGTTTGACGAATCTAACAAAACTGTCACACAGGAAAACCAATATTTAGTAACGGAAACAAACACATTTAAACTTTACCGCCATGAACCTATTTTTAATGGTAAATGGGGTGGGGGAAGGAGGGACAGATACATCAGCTTCTTGCTCACTGCTTCATTTAGGCATTCGAAGAATTGTGACCTTTTACAGCCCAACGTCCTCCAGTATAGTGGACGGCTACTGAACGGCAAAAAACAAATTCTCAACGCGTAATGCGAGTGTCCCCGGGAAGCCCGAGCAGGGCGAGCAAGCATAAGAAACCAAGTGAACGCGGAGGGTTCGATTCCAGTGACACATGGGACTTTAAAAATTGACATGGAAAATAGATTTTTGAGGCCTGGAAAAGGGTGTAAAATAGTAAAAGACATGGAATTTGGTTTAGATGAGGTTGTCCGAACCAGGCAACTAGTTTTATTGAATTAATTACGTTATTGCATCGGATTGGACATTGATATTCTCGTCATTAGGTCAAATGGCAAAAACTTGTACAAGCCAGTCAATATCTAGTGTTTATCTCATAAAAAACATGTTGTATAACGAAACCTCAACTCTCAACTTGAGAGCGAACGCCAATCTCAGCACCAACTACAAAATGCGGCATTTTCCTTCAAGAACCGGTGCAATTAAGACATGCACGTGTTTGCAGCAAGAAGCTTTAGGCATTAAAGAAGTGTGCCTGGAATCATTTAAACTCTCTTTAACTTAACTTTATTTACGATGTCAAATCGCCCAAAAATGGGCAATGCAGGACAGAAAAAGATGCAATTATAACGGTAAAAGCAAAATATAAAATAATAACTTAATAATATAATAAGTTTACAATGTGATATTAGCAGTTAAGTTGATTTACAAACATAATCGTAGTTTACAATTTAGCAATAAATAATCCACAATATAGTTTTTTTTCTTATATACAAGTTAAATTTGTTTCACTGCCTCGCACAAGTACATACAGACAAAAAAATTCGAACAGATATCTTTACATAATTTTATATTCAAGAGGGAAGATATATATATATACACTCTCGTACAAAATATAATACATGAGCATATAACTAATTGTAAAAATTTATTCGTGCTATTGAATAGCCTGCATAATTAAAGTAGTCAATTTAATTGGAAAAACAGCATGGACTTATATATTATCACACTTCCATGATGGAAGGGGGGGGGGGGAGACACACATTTAATATGTTCATCAAAGCGATTTAAAAAACATTAATGGAAGGGGCCATTACAACCGACTCGGGTAAACTATTCCAAATGCAGAGTGACCGTGAGAATAAAGTTTACCGATCCCATTCATGTTTACTGAAATTCTAACTTTAGAGAATGTCCACGTGTTGCTTTATAAGTTTGCAGATGCAGTTAATGCAGATGTGCTTTAAATCTCTTAGCGTTGGTTAGTAACGATGGTTTTATCCCTCATGGTCAACGTTTCTCAAAGAGATTCAGTCCCGTCATGCATTAGAGAATAAATGAAGTTTCCATCCGAATTTGGAAGTACATACACCAAGAAACGAATAAGATCAAAGCATGAGTCCTATGTAAGGTTCGTCCGTTGGATAGTTGCACCAAGCAAAAGGTGTATAGGCTCGATTTTCCAATTCTAAGCCTCAGTTGGGAATTGGAAATAAATCAAATACGAAACAAATCACAATCAATAATGCCGTTGAGCATGACAAGAGACGTGCCAAAGATGGAAAGGTTTTGGCCGCAGGAGATGAAGGGGGGAGGGGTAGTGAGGAGTTACCGGTCGATAGATCGATTGCCCTGATCATTTCGACCCCAATCCTTCAACGCCATTATTCTAATGGGTCTTTCTATACATCCCCCCCGCCCCCCCTCCCTCTCTTGACGCCCATGCCGCCTCATCAGGCTTGATTGCCTGCTGGCAACGCTCGAGGGCGGGCCATCGCAATTAAACTTTTTGTACCGTTTTCCTGAAAAGCAACAAAGGCAACAATTAAGGCATTGACTATACGAGGGAGCCTTAAACAGAAAAGAAGCTAGAAGAAAGCAAGCATGACTGTGAGCCTCTCTCTCTCTCAGGGCTAATTTGTGTTTCCGGCAAAGCGCAACCCAAGAAGAACATAAGAAAGCCAAGAAAAAGAGCGAGAAAATTAGGATATATATATATGTATAAGCCTACTTAGGGAGTCGACGAAAAAAAGCTGCGATCCCGATTACTTGCCAGATTCATTAGTAGGGTATTATATCGTCCACGTTTTGTGCTTTTTAGTGTACCAAGTTTTTTAACGAGCAGGAAAAGATTTGAAGAATGGAGGGGAAAACGTTTACAATACCATTGTCCGAAATGAAAAGGCACTCGGACTACATCGTGTTTTCGAGGTATAAAATAAACTTTAAAGGGCTTTATTCAGTTTGCGTCCCTTTTTTTTATTTAGTCTATTTAATATTTAACCATTAGTTTAACAGCTATTTCATAATCTAATTAAGACTGCCAGAATTATGCCAAATTAGAAATAGTTTTAATTATAAAAATACGATGCTACGATGCTACGAAGCTACGATGCTTTAAAGTACTTCATATCAGGTTAACGAAACATTATACGTAGCCTGCAAAACAAATTTACAAATAAAATTTTAACTACATTTTTGTAAATTCTTATCAAATCACTAGTGAAAGTATGCAAGAACTTCTCCCTCCAACTTCCGAATAAAAGTTTAATTCTTAGAACTTTAAAGAGCATGAACTCATTTTAAGGATTTTCTTGTTTCGGAAATGATTAGATGTAGCATTTAATACTTACCAGACTTTAGGCAAAGCATGGAAGGTTATTCCAAGGATTATTTCGTGAACAGATTTACTGAAAGGCTGAACCATAAGCTTTTCAACACATGGCTCGATTAGCACAGAACAACTGAGGGGCCGCAGTTGGTAATGCATGTTTAAAGGAGAACCGACTTGCAAAAGACTTCTAGTATAGGTTAATACCTTCACCATCTCCAGCATTAACCAGAAAGGCCAAGATTCCAGCTGGAAAGTAGAGTAGGTGTAGAAGATTCTCCCCACCAGGCCGCCCGCACCACGACTCATCATGTTATGCAGCACAAGGCGGAGCAGCACCTCTCTGGCCCTGATCTTCAAGGGAATTAGCCCAGTTTCAACATGGCGGTGCAGCGACTGAGGTAGACCACATGCAGCCTGTAGTCACTCTCAAGCCAACATTAACTCCTACTTGCACAGAATCTATCCTTACTGATGGTGCAGGACACAAGAACGGTAAATGAAAGTCTGCTCACGACTGTACGACAGCTTGGATAAAGAGCCGCAGAGCTGTTTTCGACTCCCCGAGCTCTGTCCTGTCAACCACAGAACAACCCTGGAGTGGTGCTCCAACGAAGATCATACTCGGACCGTTGTTTCGCCTGGTGCTTTTATCGCTTCTGTGAACCACCTGGTCAATTTAGCAATATTGAACTGTACGGAAGGTTTTTTGTCTCCTGAATTGTGTTTGTATTTTTTTATGAACCGTTAAGTGGTTTATGCAATTATTTCTTAGGTATATTGACTACCGTGCGGTGCTGATTCCCCATCTTTGGATGATGCAAGTGACTGTAAGAGTGATGAAGCGTTGTGTGATTAGAGTATAGTATAATGAAGTGTCAAACCACATATTCAAACCACGTTCTTAGAAAAACGATCAATGTTTGAATGTGTGGGAGATGCAGAGCCGTTTGGGCCTAAACCTGCATAGTTTCTGTTCTCCAACACTAACGAAATAATTTGCATTGGGACCACGTTTTCTCACTGTTCAACTTCTTATTCACAACGCATCCTGAAAGGTTCCCCAGACGAGCCTCTAGAAGAAGGAGAAGCTAGGAGTACATTCCATGAACTTATTAAAGATCGCAATTTGTGGTTCAGTGGAATCATAAACTACACTCTGCACATAAAACGGCTTTTACAAAATACAGCTTATGGGCTTTCGTCGTCCATGATAAATTATAGTTCAGCTACACATCCAGGTGGCGAACTTGCTTGCCACTCATTGACCCCAATTGCTAAGGTATAATCCCTAAAGCCAACTCCAAGAAGTAAATCCAGTCCAGTTAGGGCAAAACGGACTGGATTTATTTCCTGGTCCAGGTTTACTTCCTGGTCCACGCGGGGATCTTGTAGGCTACAGCCGTTCAGAGTGCTCTAGTAGGCTTTGGCGTCCTTCCAGTGCAGAGGAGACGAGGTGTTGCTGGGCTGGAGCCCAGTGATGAACTGGCTTGTAGGCACAGGGGCTGTTACTTGTAACGGTGTAGATAGCTCAGGTAGGCTACCCTTGATATCACTACCATATTGCAACCTCTGACCTATACAACTATGGCTCCACCTACATACAGGTGGTAAACATCTCAACCATACAGTCATATATGTAAATGTGGACAGGGTATGTGGACAAGCCTCAGGAAGCATCTGGCTCCTTTTCACTGGCATTCAAGGGTTTTAAAACATATAATCATGGTATTAGACATATCGCCCTGGTGCAATGCGCAGTGACACTGCAGATGCCGGTATCTTGGCAAACAACATTAACTGAGACTTCTCAGCTGACAACTCCATGCCTACCTTTCCTAGTCATTCCTCTATTAGATTCACCGCAGCCTTCATCACAGCTACCAGCTTCGAAACATCTGGACTTACTAATCATACCGCTACATCGTCAGCGTATGCTGCTACATTTCAGAAAGGCGCTACAAGCTGGGTCAGTCCATACAGAAACACAACAAAGAGTAGTGGGCTAAGGCAGCCTCTACTAGTCAACTTTGGGGAAGAGACGTTGCCGCCTGCCCGGGTGCAAACTCCCTATTAGTCATAAGTTCCTGGAGCACCCTAAATATAGACCCTGCACCCTAAATATAGACCCTCCACTTCCATCTCCACCAAGGGGTCAAGGACGTAAAGTATATCCAAAAGAATAAATACAGTGACCACAGTAATTATTCTATGATAGCATTGTTTTGCTTACCAACCTCACTTTTTGTTGAAATCAATAAAATGTTGAGTTTGCTCAGATTCACAGTTGTCTGATTTGAAACAAAAATAGTTTACAGGAAGGAATCCAGCAGATACGTTTTTCACTGGTTAAGCTCATTCTCTGTATGATCATGCCTTCATCGTATTCAAGAGGGAAGAGATAATAAACAAGTTAAAAATAGTACCATTGCCTTGTAAATGAGACCTAGTTGACATTTTATTGACTCTTCCAAAATCATGTGAGGTAGGGTGGTTACCAAATCAATGACCCAAGCATAATTTAAAGCTGCTTAAATTGGTACAACGGTATCAACATGAAAATGAGGAAGGCGCCTCACAATCATGTAGATACCAATCCTACATCATAGTGTGTACTATAATGGCTCGCAGTGTTCATTGCAGATAAGAATCACGATCACTTGCTTAATCTATCGTGCTTCTACTTTCCAAATTTTAAAGACGGGTAATTCTTGACAAGTTATAGGAGTGGTGAACATTTTCCCCTCTAAATGCACTGTCTGTATTGTTCATGGTATTAAACTGTGATACCGAACGAGAAACACTCAAAGGACTTTGAGCATTCAGAGTTTGAATAAAATCAATGGAGAACACGTAAGAAAACCTGTAGAACTTTGATTAATTCGCCTTAAAGTGGACAATATCAGTAAGAGACAAAAGATACAGAAAGAGATAATGCCTTAATTGTAGCGCTTATTTTGAAAAATTCAGTGCCATCATTCCATAAAATATACCACTATAGAAAGGCTCATTTTCAATGATGAGAAAAAAAAAACGTTATCTACATGGCTTTAATGGATAATGGACACATCAATCGTACCCACAGCGACATTGCCAATGGGTTCTTCCTTGCTCCTTCCGGACTATAGCTGCAAATTGTGTTGATCACGCTAGATACACAAGTAAAGTGATTAAAACCCATTGCGTGTTGTTGCAGTGATTAAAATCCATTCACACAACCATGCAGCATCCTTTCTTGTGCCTCGGCCAAGATGTTGGGATGGTTCTCATAAAGAAACATCGCTTAATCTTTTTTGCCTTGTAATACCTTGGGAAATCTTCGGATGGTGTGTTTTTATCACTTTATAGAGCACTTCCGATAATAATAAACTTGGTAAATATTTAATGGCAACAACTCCTCAGCTAATCAAGAGTAGCTGTACATTAACAAAACAGTGAGTGTTACTCAAAACATGGGAATTGGCATTCATTCACATGATTTTTATGATTTCTGCTATGTCGCAAACGTAACATATTCCACGATTTAAGGTTTAAAAAGATGCCTTTTATGTAAGGTGGGGAAACGACGCCAATAAGAAAAACTCCAACCTATTTAATTTCGTGAACCAAAGCTCTTTTGTCACATACTTTCCAGTAAATCAGAACAAAACTACCAATATCAGCATTTCCCTAACAGATACATACACACAAACAAGCAAGCAAACGCACACACAATTTTCATGATTTTATTTTGGGGTACACGACCTCTCTCAACCCCCCCCCCCCCCCAACAAAAAAAATTGTGCAAATTATTTACTGCCAAGACAAAGGGCAGGCAGGGTTGGTTTGCACAGCTATATTGTACTTTCTTCAAGGTAGAACGAAAGATTACAGATATTGAAATCAAAACATGTCTGCATCACCTTCAGTAATAGGAGTGACGGACCATGATTTGAGAGAGGTAGAGAGGTCGAGGTGTTAAATGAAACAGGTTTGCATTTAATATTCGGTACTAGGAGTGGCAGACCAGGATTGAGAGAAGTCGAGAGGTTAAATGAAACAGGTTTGCATTTAAACTACAGTAATAGGAATGACGGACCATGATTTGAGAGAGGCTGAGGTGTTAAATGAAACAGGTTTGCATTTAACCTTCGGTAATAGGAGCGGCTGATCATGATTTGAGAGAGGTTTGCATTTAATCTTCGGTAATAGGAGTGGCGAACCATGATGGTCGAGAGGTCGAGGTGTTAAATAAAACCAGTTTGCATTTAACCTTCCCTAACAGAAGTGCTGACTATTATTTGAGAGAAGTCGCGGTGTTAAATGAAACAGGTTTGCATTTAACCTTCGGTACTAGGAGTGGTGGACCATGACTTGAAAGAGGTCGAGAGGTTAACTGAAACGAAGGCACTATTAAGTTATTCTTCTTTACTTTTAATCAGGGTGATGTAGGAGACTGTTGATAACATTCACGAATAAAGTGGGTTTCATACTAGTAATTTTTATTTGAACTAGGGAGCGAAGTGAGCGAGGTCGAATACTCGACTGAAATTGGATTTTGTTTGTCTGTTTGTCTCTTTGGGGAACAATGACGTTTGTAGTTTTATTCTGATTCCACCATGCCAAGCATCATCAGTCACCGTTGGTATATTCAGAGTTATGTTGCGTCCCAGCCGTAGCTATGGTGACAGACGCACACTGGGACAATTTTGCTAGGTAATTCCAATCGGAAATGCCTACGATTTTTTTTAATGTTGCAATCAAGATGAGCACGACTCTTCCCGAAAATGCCTGGGGTGGCTGAGGTCAGGCTCGAAGCTGGGATCTTGCATACGAGACAGTCGTAGTAACTACGATATAGCAGCTTGCTCTTGACGTTAGAGGCGTTCCTCGCAGATGAATTGGGAAGAGAAGAGACCCGAATCGATCATACTGAATGAGAGCCTATCCATCATCGTTTGCAGATATTGTCTACTAAAATAAGTTCCCCTCCAACTCCATTTTAACTCCCTATTTTTAGGGTTTCTCCCATTTTGTCAATAACGCAAGAGCGCCGCCAGAAACCCTCCCCCCCCCCTTTTCCCCCACGAAGACTCGCCTTCAAAAAATGTTAATGTGAATGAAAAAACATATCAAATTTTCGACAAATATTGCGGTACAAATTCTTCTTCAGGTACATAACATTAGGGACTGGTAATTACTTATGGTCGGGGGCGGAGGGTCGGGCGTAATGAAAATGATACCACCAAATTTTCGAAACCCCCCCCCCCCATCTTCAAAATCCTGAAAAAATAAATGTCCAAAAATAATGTGAACCGCCCCAAGAATAAAATGCATTTTATTATGCCTATTGAGACAGTCTGCAGATGATTTTCTGTAGCCAAATTAAGTAAGTGACACTCCGCACCAACAAGTTAACATTAGTTGTAATGAAAATGTGCCTCGTTTTTAACGAAAGGATAAGTTTGAGTGAAAAACGTTCTATAAAACACCTATGTTGTTTACACCGATTTTGTGTCGAATTTCATGCAGTAAGTATGATAAAGGGACTGCTTGTATATGCTCATACCCGTAATGTAGTCAGCACCTGAGAGACAGTAGGCAAGCAGCCAGGCGGCAAGCTTTTCTAGAAAGTTAATTAAATAACAACGCTACGTACCAGTGATACTGACAGCTTCAAAAACGTGTAAACACTCGTATCATGGGGGGAAGCCTGGAGGCGCAGAAGCATTTTGAGAAATTTTGACTGCTCTGCAAGTGTAATTTTTAGGTCCAAAATGAGTTTTTCTTCCGGTTTGGTCAGTGTTTTGTTTGTGACGCCCTCCCCCTCCCCCGCATTTTGGCGGGGCCAAAAAAAGTTTATGATTCCCCATTCCTTGAGAGGGTCCAGAAAATCCATGACCCCTCCATATCTTCCCCTTCTTTCTCCGGACATAAATAATGAGCGGTCCCGTCGGTGAGCAGCTTAATGCCCTGATATAGAATTAGTAACGTATTCAAATATATGCACGTATCTACACGTTAGATAGAATCCCAGCCTCAGCCTGTAAAACCGGGATTTGATTTCCCGTAATTTGTCTGCGAATCTTACATAAAATTAGCAATATCTTCCTTACTAAGTGAAACTGACATTGTAAAACTGATCAATAACATTTTGAAGTTAATTTAGATTGGATTGCATTTTTATTTCACGGAATAGGAAGAGGGAGGAAGAGGGTGGGGGAGTAAAGTGAAGGGAAGACTGAACTTGTTTCCACTTATTTCTGTCCCTTGTTGACCGGAAATCATCTTATTGCCTAGTTTCATGGTGATAATGTGGAAGCATTGGAGGTTGCTTGGGACCGTTGGCGCTAATGTTAATAATCTCGAGTTGGTGTGTTTGTTGGCGATATGTAAGTGGACGCAGATAGGTTCATTAACCTTCCGGCAGAGGGCGTGAACCATTTAATTGACGGGCTAATGTAGTTGGTGCAATTACCATATTCAAATTAGAGACTAGGAAGGCAGAATGAATTTTCCAGCAGTAAAAGGAATAAAGTAAATTGATCGTGGACAATCGTAACGGCCCGTTTTAACACCTTGGCGCTAGTTTAAGTTCATTGCTGCCCCCTTCATTATTAAATAGGTCGTACTCTCTCCAACTGGCTGTTCGTTTTAAATATTCAATCTATAGTCCAATTGCGAACACGTGTGTTTACGGGCGCTTGTTGTTTCAGATGGAGGTTTGGTTGGAAGTATATAAGCGAGGGATTAATCAAGCCCATTACCACTTTTCAACGAGATGTTCAAAACTTGTAGTCTTCCACTCTTCCGGAGGTGTTGATCTTTGCCTTTCTAAAAGGGTTTGCAAATGGCCTAGAGATAACATACGCATCAAAGATATAGACTGGAACACGAATTCGTGCGCTCAAATATAAAAGCAACACAACACGAAACCAAGTAAACGGACAAGATGAAACCGAAATTAATGAAGAGCGATTGAGAGAGATGGGCATTTATTTTACTTAGTTGAGATACAAAAGAAGAAAAAACACTGCACAAGACACGATAGTCTTTTGAAACCCAACAAGCGCGCTGCAATGAAACATCAATTAAGTACATTGTGACAAACGTACATTGTGGTTACACATTTTAAAAAATTAGCAAAGGGAGTATTTACAAATCGCACTATAAGTTTACAGAAAAGTAAACAACTACAAAATAATCTTACCGGCATGAGTAAGGCTGGCCGCACACCAAATTAGACAATTGTCTCGCGACGAGACATCGCATCTATAGTGATGTGACCCCACCAGATGAAACTAGGAGGAGCTTCGCTTTGTTGTCGTGAGACGCCTAAAGATATCTCGTGACAACGTCAAATCCGGTGTGTGGTGCTAATCTCATTCCTATGGTTTTGGAGACGTCTACAGCACGTTGAGACAAGTTACGACAAAATGTCCTGTCGTGAGACCAAATGTCTAATTTGGTGCGCGGCCACCGCGCACCAAATCGACAAAACGTCGCACAACTGGACATTTTGTCGAAACCTGTCTCATCATGCTGTAGACGTCTCTAAAACCATAAACCATAGGAATGAGCTGAGCGTCACACACCGGATGTGACGTTGTCGCGAGATGTCTTTAGGCATTTCACGACAACAAAGCGAAGCTCCCTCTAGTTTCATGTGACGGGGGGTCTCTCCACCAGATACGACGTCTCGCGACGTTTCGTCTTGCAACGACGTTTTGTCGACTTTGGTGTGCAGCCTCCCTAAAGAATGTAGTGAAAGACAAGTGTCAACACAAAATAGAAGGTGAAAGTAGGAAGACAAGAACGAAACAGGACGAGAGTGACAAAACATGACAAGTGGGCAGGAGAGAAAGGGAAGTGAATTAAATTAGGCAATGTCCATGGATGCTTTGGCAAGAAAGTAATCGCGAAGATTTTTCTTGAAAGAAACAAAAGTAATGTTTGAATTCTTTTAATCATCAGGAATGTTATTCCAGATGTGGGGGATTTGTTCCATTAAGGACCGGGCACTTGACTGTGTTCGATCAAAATCCTGATGAAGACGAGATAAGCTTCGAGTGAAATGAGTGTGAATATTGAGAAAATTAGGATTGGTGGTTTTGAAAGGTGTAAAGGCCAACCTTACACGATACAAATTCATGAACTGGTAGGGATGTTGCCTGGAGGGCTGGTGTAGAAGAATAGATAATCTTATAGCTTTTTTAGGAGCTTGAGTAAACGAAGTTTGTTCAGTTTTCCAGTGTTCATCAGCACTAGGGTGCAGTAATTAAGGTATGGGTGAATTAAAGTGAAATACAGTTGTTTTAGTGGTGATGTCGGGAGTGTAGGACGTAATTTGAAATGAATACTGTGAAATTCAAGGTTTTATCTCCTTCCCCATCCCGTCTAAACCGAGAGACGATGAATTAAACTGATGATCAAAGTCTAAACTTTACAGTATGCCTGAATGTTAGCTCAACTCGGCCCCAGGGCATTAGCAAGGCCACAGCATTCACAGCAGCGCTGTGGGTAAAAACTTCGGTAATGAGGACGAGTTAAGGTGTGGGGGTCAGCTGCTTATTCTGTACTCTGGATATGGCTCTCTAAAAACTACTAGAACACTTGGAGAGGTTGGTTTCCGCAGTGGGTAAAAAGAAATTCTGGCTACGGCTCTGCTCAGCCCGAAGGACATTTAATGCACACCGACTGTTTTTGTCATCAGGTTGCCTATATTTTTGAAGGAGTTGTGACACGCCATAAACAGTTACTCTGTAAAATTCCCTTGTCGTCTGCTATCACATCTTCAAACGCTGCTACCTTGGTTGGGATGCTTAGTAAGTTGGGATTATTAATAATAAGGTTTGATTTGGACAGATAATTGTCATGAATTAATGTACAGAAATCGAAGGTGGTTTCCTGTAAGCGCATTAAAATTAGCAACATACTTAATGCATCCAAAGAGATTGAATACAGTATCGCACTTGCTTCTCTAGACATATTCAAAAAACGCGGCAATGCACCTTGTGACGACAATGCGGCAACGGACGGATATTTTCGGCATTGAAATTTGCGATACTGTCAGTTAGGCTATAACCATGCTGTATCAAGTTCTTTCAGAATTAAATACGTAATGACCAGACCATCTATACCAAATACGGACCTTTCCCTATAAATCTTCGACTGTCAGCTATGTTCAAGAATTAAGCATACACTCGTAATCGCTAACATGAAGGTTCCTAGTTAGTTTTAAATGCCAACCAGCACCATCGTTGTCTTTCACCTCTTACTGTACAGCTAGGGGACTGCACACATAGCAACACATATTAGGCACTATATCAAGGTTGATGGCTTGTTCTGCCCTTATTAGCTCAGATGGTTCGACTTGCCGGTCTGAACCCCCAACACCACCTAGCTCGAACCTCTCATCCACTTAGCTTTTATACATGCGAGAACAATAGGCTTTTGCCAGAGGTATTACGTCACGTGACAGGGTAGCAGGTGCGATTCGGTCCTCCTTAACTGGTTGAACAATAGGACTCGCTCGTCATCCGGCTGTTGGCACTTAGCTAGCGGCGCGCAACAGCTATGTTTAATGGCAACGTGCAACACGGAGCGCGGACTCAGTGAGTTGCATATTGCCGTTCATGTAAGCCCGTTACAAGTTCTTGCTAGGTGCCAGGTTTGGAGCTTGCATTTAAATGACGGCCTTGTCTATTATTATCAGCTTAATAATTAGTAGAATTTTTGACAATAAGTAGAGGTTCCTGAAAACTAAAATTCATAAAACACGTATGACACTATTGCTCCAATAATGCAACAAATAAAAAAAAAAAAAAAAATATATATATATATAAAACCATCCTCCCCCCCAGACATGTCTTTTTTTAGAGGCTGGAGAAACAACTTTCTTTTACAGTCCCCTAAAGTTTGTCTGTTATTGAGTTCTTCACATCAATTTGTTTTAGTTAGTATAGCTTCCAGTGCCTGTCCATTTTCTATAGTTTTGTGGAAATGTGAAATTGTATAATGCTCACCAAATTTCAGGCTTTAGGATTAATGCCTTCAGTGTTAGGGACACTAACCCACGCAAAAAAAAGCAAAGAACTAAGGCAAAGTTAATGAATGTTCCCTGGAAATCTGAAATAAATGAGCCTAGCAAAGCTGAGTGGTCAGGATCGTGGTCTCAGACCTTATTTTTTTACACTATATCCACGCAGGTCTTTGTGGTTCCCTTACCTCACGCCAGAAATTCTTCGTAATATTTCAAATTATATTCCATTGTCTAATCTGCAGTTTCCCCAAAAATGCGTATAACAATTATATCCTACAAAATAAACGCTTCTTAATACGTTGGAACAACGTGCATGCACCCAGGCCACCGTATGGCTAAGTAATGAGTTTCACAACTTCATTGTACCCTAATCAATTGACTAGACTGAATAAACACCAGTTTGCAGGGATCAAAATTTAATGATATGCACACAAACGTACACAACCTACTCCCCTTGGGAAACCAAAGCTCCAACATTGTAGCTTCTGACACAAAATGGGCGTTGAACAGTGTCACACCCCCTTAGGCAGCCATCGGCACACAGCTGATTTCGTGTTCTACCACCCAAGAAGCTTAAATTCGTCCTCCACATTTGTTCGAACATTTAATTTCTGATAGCACAAACTGTAGCAAAAACAAACAAAATGGAAGCCGTACAAACCTGTTATCTGCTGGACAATCAGTTGCATGGACGGATGACAGTAGAACAAATGGAGTTGCCAGCGTTTGCATCAGGCCACATATCTGTACAACACAAACCACCATCTTTAACAAAGATATTTAGCATTCACAAAAATTGGAAACTGAATATTACTTCCACGTCTCTTAATGTCACTACCAAGATGCTTAGTTATTCAAACTCACTTAAAAAAGTTTTGGGGCCCGGTTCACCTCACACTGAAATAAGCCACTAAAAATGTTGGCAGTGCAGTGTACGACTGTATGTACGTGTTACGAAGCAAATTAAAAAGAGATCTGTAATTTGACGTGGTGGAAATGAGCCCTACCTCCAGTGGCACAGGAAAGGGGGACAAATGAGGGGGGGCGGGGGAGAAGCAGGGCTCCTGAAACCTGAATGCCACAGAAATTCTTCAGAGAATACGTGATAAAGTGCTTTCCTGAAGCTGGATACCTCAGTGATGTACCGTAAAATGCTTCATCTTCCAGGGCCCACTTGGTAGCTATCAATGCTCCCCCAGACTCCCTACGTGGCTTTATTTAGCCCCCTCTGCCATTATTTCTTGGCTGAGCCACTGCCTACCCCCTCAGGAGTTGCCCCAAGGGGAAACTAAGATTACCTGCGGAATTGAGGGCTAAAGTAATACACCAATGGAAAGGTCTTACAACAAAGAAAATTTTAACTTTAAAATCCTATTGATAATCTCAAGGCTATACTTTGTTCCACGTTATGTTTTCAGAAAACCGACTGTATGACGCCACGTTTACTTTCTTTACGAGTGAAAAAATCCGTAAACATTCCATTAGTAAATTCTAGCAGTAACTGTGTAGAGTCTACAAGTGTGATTTCCACATGTTTTGCACTCTTAGTGCAAGGAAACGAGTCGTCATCCAGTCAGTTTTCTGAAAACATAATGTGGAACAAACCATAGGTTGGGTTAGTTCAACTTTTTCAGTTTATTGTACATTTCTCGAGAACGGTTACTGTTATTGACTTGTGTTTTTCGACGAGCTGTCATTAGACCGTTCGCCGAAAGACGGTTTAAATAGTGTATTTAACAGAGAATATAGGTCAAGCTTCAGCAAAGTTACAGCGAAAATATTTTTTCATTATCCACAAATCAAGTATTTCCAATTTTCATGGAAAAGGACACAATTTTGCCTATGTCTCACTTTGTTATGCTATAAAGTAGATGAAACAGGAAATGAGTTTGAGTTTTTATTGAGAGCGGTATTCCCTTGTAAAATTTTCTGCCCTTTAGTAGAAGATGAGAGAGACAATTTAGCTGAAGAAATCCAAGCGGGAACAGGAGATGGTACACAATGGTCTATGCTGGAAAGATGTTTCTAGAATCTACCTTACTTCGCCTCCAATAGGTGAGAATGACAGCCAATAAGAAAAGGCTAACCTTTAAATTCAGCGGAAACATTTGAATTTAAGAAAAGTGGATGCAAGGCATTTGGACATTGCTTCCGGAACAATCTACTTATTTTTTAAGGTAGACTTTGAAAGAATTGATTGCTTTTCTTTATTTTCATGTACGTAAGGCGATCAGTTGGCATCAGTTGTATTAATCAAAACTGAATGCATTTTTGTTTCCGTTAACCTCAGCAATTCTGCGCCATCTGGCGTGGACTGAGGTTTTTTTTGTGAGTGGGTTGGGAAAGCCCGTGTTGCTCCTCCCCCCCCCCCTCCCCGCAAAAGATTAATGGTATAGTAAAAATAATGCAAAAGGCGTTCTGTGCGTTGACTGGCTGCTTTCGTGCCATGGGGTAACGTCATGAATGCTCTTCCCGCCAAATCTAAACGAACAGCTAATCAGAACGCTGCAAAGAAGCGTATCTCAACGATGTGACTGCTGGATTTGTAAACAACAGATTCAATGATAAAAAAATTTCCGTTTACAATTGTTAGCCTTTTTTTTTCTTAAAAAACACAACAACAAAATTATAATAAAAAAAAAATAAAAAAAAGCGTTTATTTAAGTAAAAAGAAAAGCAAACCATAGTAAACGGAGATGCTTCTGTTCTTGATTAGTTTTCGTTTTTTCGAGCATTCCACCAGTCACCTTTTCGAGATGCGCTTCCCTGAAGTGCTCCGATTGGCTGAATTTGCTGTTTAAGTTGTTGTTATTTTTACTTAATGGAGCCGAACCAAAACTAGGTTATCTATCCCTCTGTAGACTACTAGAGGCTCAATTTAGCTGGAGAAATCCAAACGGAAAACTCCGGATCGTTGACATGCTACAATCGACATGAGGACGAGATACCACAGGGCCCAGAGCAATGCTTCTTGTTGTTAACAATACTTTATTATTATTATAATAATGGTTGATTTGTTGGGATCACCTGATGACAAAGACCTTGAAATATCTGCTTAGCAAAGCATGGCATCCTTTACAAAGTGAAAGTTCGTGGTTTTTAGTTGAAAGCGCCCGATGCGAACCGCGGTAGGTGATATAATAAGTCACGTTCCTTTGCATGGCCGACTCCTATGGTTGTAGGTGGCCTGAAGCGGAAGTAACGCGCCCTTCTTGTCCCTACAAGTGTCGTTCGTTCTTTGTTCCCTGCCATCGCTTCCTGACTCATTTTAACAATCGTCCCAACCAAACCGTGTTAATTTTGCTGATGCAACGAGTAATTGGACTTTGCAAACGTGTAAATTATGAATTTGAAAATTTATAGGTATAAAATTACTCCCACCCCAAAAAGGAGAGTTGAGACAAGACTGACCCTTTCTGTGCATTCACAGTCCTATGAAAGTTGTGATATCCACCCAAAAATTGCATAAAAGAAGCCACCAAGTTTCCAAAAAGGTTCGGGCTTTGAAAGTAGTGATTTCATTCAACCATGGAAAGGCCGCCAAGGTTAATCCTATTAGCCAAGTTAATCGCACCTAATAATACCTTTGACGTTAAACGAAAAATTGAAGATTGCAAACGAGTAGCAATGTTCAGTTTTCATTCAACTTTCAAACTATTAATACAGGCTCGGACTGGCCATAGTGCCATTGGCACAGGCGCCCTTAGGCTACCATTGTTTCTATTTTGTTCTCCTCTCCGCCAAGAAAAATTAATGATTTTGGATTCCCTGTCCGTTGATAACCTTCCTTTCAGGCAATAATTCCCTTCTCTCTTCTCCCTCCCTTTAGTTACGTTTTTAATGCATTTTTTGAACTCACTCCCCTCTCCCCAACCCACTCAAAAATTTGCAAAAACTAGCATTACTTGAAATATAAAATGTGTATTGAAGAATGCACTCCGAAGCCAGAAGTGACGACAAAATGTGAAAATAAGTAAAACTTCTTGAGGTCGACCGCCGGACTTTGCTTCTGCTTGGGGAATAAAGCGCTTCCCCAAACCCCTTGACGGTTGGAGGCACCATCACTTGAAGTTTCCTGCAAAACGCATAGCGCCCCTCCCCGGTTATTTCGATAAATGGCACAGGCGCCCTTTCCTACCCAGTCCGACTCTGTATTAGTAGGTGCGATTAACCTGGCTAATAGTATTACCTTGGCGGCTTATCCCTGGTTGAATGATATCGCCGACCCTTTTTGGAAACTTGGCGGCTTCTCTTATACCAGTTTTTATTTTAGGTGGATAACACTATCCGCGATGATTCTACCAAACAGATTCCTAGCGACGTGTGCGTTTTTAGCACACATCTTGTTTGTTTAAAAAATATTACCTGTTTAGGAAATGTATAATGCACACCCGTCAGCTTATTTTACTAGGTGAATAAAATTTAGATATGATCCAGTGGGTCGACATGAACTTCACAGCAGTTTACTTTAATGGTTTTTCCAGTTTAAATGTTATTTTAAATAGTTTCTGAAGCATGGTTTTAAAATCACAACAGATACTGAAACTTAGTCATCCTTGGAATTGGAAAATGTGTGTACGAAATATTTAAGAAACTGCGCTTAAAAAAAAAGATATTAGTTTTTTTTTCCTCGAAAGGTAGACTTTAAGTTTATTTTTTATTTGCGGTAAGTCAAATGCAGAAACTTTACAGTCAAAACTACAAAGAAACCACCAACGTGAAGATATGAAAACGATTAATGTCATTATATCACCTACAAAATCAAATTAATATACAATTTAAATATTAAACCATTGTGATATACAAAAACCAATTGTCAAATTTTGTTTAAAGTCATATTCATTTAAGTGTTTATAAAATATTTGTTAATTTAAAGGTGAATTGGAAATAAAACATAAGCGAAAATTATGCACTAGTAATAACGTAATATAGTAAGCTACCACCTTTATGCACGTAAGTTTCATTCGAGTGCTAAACTCTTACCTATAAAAAGTGATAATGGGTTCATTGGTTTGATCTTTAGGTGAGAACAAAATGTCCCCAACAAGAATAGCTATAACAAGAAGAGCATTGCAGTCAATTAAAATAATATCACACACCAAAACTGGTAAAAGGGGCCGCCAAGTTCCGAATGGTTTGGGGGGGGGGGGGGAATTGAGGCTTAATGGCGCGTCGACAACTTGGTCATTAGCGCCAACCTCAGTCACAGTGCAGTGGTCCGGGTTGCCACTGCACCACACACATTACAGAGATAATGAGGGTTTGGCCCTTCAAAGGAGTGATATCAATAGACCAAAACATTCGCCAAGTTAATCGCACCACTTAATAGTTCGAAAATTAAATGAAAACTAGAACATTGCTACTTTCGGTAGCAATGTACAAGTTTTCATTTAACGTCCAAGTATTATTCGGAGCAATTAAGTTGGCGAATGTTTTGGTGTGTTGATATCACTCCTTTGAGAGGCCGAACCATTCGGAACTTGGCGGCCCCCTTTCGCCAGTTTTGGTTTTTGATATGATATTAGTCCTTTTTTGAAAACTGTGTATTAGACTCAACTCCACTACCGTGCAGATGTGTAATAAAGTGGTACGTCAACAAGAAATTGGTTTTTAATAATTTCCTACTACCTTTTGCCTATAGGCCGAACCATTCTCAACTTGGTCACCTCTTTATAGGTTTTCGGTTTGGTTTTAATTTTGTTGTAATTTGTTTTATTTAGTTAGTTTTGGTGTGTTGATATCACTCTTTTAAATGGCCGAACCACTCACAACTTGGTGGCCACTTCACCAGTTTTGGCTTTGTTTATTTTGCTTTGGTTTTAGAGTTGGTTTATTTTTCGTGAATTGGACGTGAATACAATTTCTTTGGCAACGTTGTTTAGATTTATCGTGCTACACTAGTGTCTAGGCACGCATGTCAGTATACATGTTGTCATTGTCCGAACTTTGGCTGTCCAATGAGAGACGATGCCGACAATACTAACAATGGTTAGTACAATATTTTCGTACTTACGCGCCATCCCACGCCATCCTCGTTACACCCCTAGGCTCCAAACCATAAAAGGTACGCATTTTGTATTGTAGTGCACCCATTCGTCCAATTTCATAACTGGAAGCCTTCCCGTTATCTCGGTGTCGATGAATAATCACCCCATGAAAATTAAGATGGGGATGAGAGTTAATTTTTGTTAGGTAGGTCACTGCTCTTGATTTCAACACAATTTAAGCTTTTGTACCGCATTATTATTTCCCCCCAAGTACCTGAAATGTGCCCAACCTGACGCTATGGCGCCGCGCTACAATGGTTTACAACGTCGACAATTGAATTGATGTGATGTTTGTTGTGATGATTGATGCCTAACTTGGCGCGACACACTAGCGTGTGTCTATAGATAGCGGTCCAAAGCCCCGAGGTGCTATAGCAGCCATACGTTTCACCTATGAAAGTTAAAAATCGGTTCATTGGTTCCATACCTAAGTGAAAGCAAAATTTCCCCAAGAAAAATAACAACATGAATATTAGTAACAGTTATTGGTTAGAAACTATTGGTTATTGATTTTTTAACGCACGGCTGCGATAATTTGGCTGGCGAGACATGCAGAAGTATTTGCACGTCTTGCCGGCCAAATCATCGCAGCCGTGCGTTAAAAATCGATAACCAATCGGTTATAACCTATAACTGATTTATATCATGGTTGGGACGTCCAGTTAACTCGTATTTAATTAAAAAGTGTTTCTGTTTCTGTAAATTGCTTCAAGAAAATTATGATCAATCAGTATCTCGATACGAATGAAGGTCATACCACTTTAGTTTGTGGAGGGGGAAGTGTGTGATAGACGTACAAGTTCTTTCGCTCAAACTTTGTGGAGAGAGGGAGGGACGGTAGGAGTTATACAGTTTAAGCGTCGGTTTTTGCAGGGTTTACGCTGAAAGCTCGCTCGTGTTTATCGTGTTTGGAGTGAATAATTCGATATGTGACATAGCAGGGATAACGTGACATTGCTGGGACAGTCTGGAAAGGTATGTATTTCATTTTGTGCGTTTGCAGTTGGAGAATTGTTTAAAAAATACGGTAATAGGGTATTGGTAAGAATGAAGGTCATTCCATTTTAGTTTGTGGAGGAAGGGGTGGGGGAGTTAACGCTCAGTGAATAAGCTTAGCTATGGGTCAGACATGTGAGAGTTTGCAGGGAGGATTTCATTCCTTTCGTTTTGTACGTTTTTTTGCACGCTGTATTTGGTTGTTGGTATGGGCGTTTCCGGTCGCGTGATCCGGAATATCAAAAGTGTGGGTTATCGGCAAAAGTGTGGGGTAACTTGATAACGCACACTCTTTACGATGACGCACACTTCCGGTGTTGGTTAACGATTTTTAACCTACGGAAATTTAGCGTGGCGTTGAGTTAGCGGACGTCACAGCCGTGGTATAAGTCACATCAGAGGTTAGAGGATAGTATTAAGCAGTAATAAGTATCATTAATTAGATATAAGAAAGAGAGGACAGAGGTTCTTAGCTCATTTTACAGGTATTGCTCTGTTGATGTGCCCTTTCCATAAGGCCTTTTATAACTGGCCAGCTGATGTAGGGATTAGGGAAGCTCTAAACAACCAGATTTATTGTTTTACATTGTTTTAAACATTGTTATTATGCAACGTTTTTGTGTACGATTTTTGTGTGCGTCTAAGCAACACTACATATTTGACGTATCAACAGGAACATCACTTTACTGGGAAGGCAGCAGTAGGGCAGCAGTTTTAGTGAGGCGGGTTGAAACAGTTTCTTAGTTTCTTATATCTTAGTTTAGGAATTTTTGGAACAATTTACAAGTTATTTTTTAATTACTAGTAAAAGAGCGGCATCATTTTATCAGGTGCCTACTATTTCATTTTGATCTGGGGGAGGAGGGGGGGGGGCCGGGGAGAATGGACATTTCAAAAAATGGGGGGGGGGGTAGCCCCCCCCCCCCCTAGTTAGCGTCGTGTCTACATATTAACCACTTTTACAGCGAGATACCTGTAAATAAATGATACCATATCAAATTATATCTTTGGAGCCAATTTCGGTGCTCGACCAACGATCGGTTGACTTACTGCAGATCTCCTGCCTGATCTCTGTTCGAAAAACGGTCTGATGCATTATGGTGTACTCAAATGACGGATCTACAAATATCTCGCAATCGTCGCTTTGAGAATAAAAACAAAAGAGTTTGTATTCTCCGTTTATATCATAGACTAGTTTATTGATTGTGTGGTGTCCAAGCATGAAATATTAATGACTCCTGCTTAAAATTCCTTCAAAACAGTCCGATGACTGCTTACATTCTTATCATGGGCCATCGCATAAATTCTTGTGGCATACATCGTCTGGTTTTCCCGGTCGTGTACATTTTCCCTCGTCGAAAACAAATTCTGTGTCGTCAGTAATTTGCGTTAACACCCAGCCAGTCACTCATTCAAACGTTAACAACTAATGATGAAAATTACGAACCATTAAGCGACGATGCCGACGGGTGAAGAATTATTAATGGCGACGGCCAATTGGAAGAAAGTTTTGGCGTTCGGCTACTTCTCTTTGTCGATTTAATATTGGTCTGGCGTGTCTTCATTGGCGCATTAAAAAGTGGCTCATTACTTCCGGCTAAGTAGTTGCCTTGTTTACGAGTTAAAGGGCTGTAGCAATGACCCAGAAAAGAGATGGCGCCCCAGTCGACAGCGGATCGGCCCGGCTTCGGCATCAGCGCGCCAATTGAGTATTCGGTTACGTCGTTGTTTCGGTTTCCACATGCACACACAATTTTCTGTTTGTTGGTTCAGGATCACAGACCACCGAACCCTAATTAAAGGAAGCCCTGCCTCCGAGAAAACATCATTAAGGTAAAACATGGTTGTTTAGTTTATTTTCGGTGCCGAGTAGATACAAGTCAACAAAGCGTTGGCCTGCAAGTTCGCCCAAATAATTCAACCGTTGTTTTTTTTAAGTACGTTCTCTACACCAAAGAAAACGCTGTTTTTATTTTCATCGCAAAGCTGAGTATATTTATTCTTTTTGTTTTAACCAAGTGTATGAAAATTCAGACACATTAATCTTACTTAAAAATCCAGAATTATTTTTTGAGTTGTTAAAGAGGATTTGTAAAAAAAGTGCCTTCTCACCGGCAGTCACCGGCAGGAATTTAATGTAATGTGTAGAATTTAATGGAATTTAATGTATGGAATTTAAATTTCGGCCCAAATTAGGGCCTTCTTCACAATAAAATGGTAAAACACTAAAATAAGAGCAACAACACCGAGTTGTTGGCTTTAGTAACAGCAATGTTGGTAACGGCCTTTGCTTCGAGCCAGCAAATCGGAGTTGTTCCACCCTGCTAGTGTGTTTGATCATTTTATTGTGAAAAAGACCCTAATTTGGACCGAAAATTAAATTCAAGTATTATTCACGTAGGTTGTGGATCCCTTTGCCGGTCAAAGGGTTCCTTTTTTTTTTTTTACAATGCTAACCATTTTATGAACAGCTCGAGCATCTCGGGAGGTATATGAAATTATATCCGTGAGAACTGGGAAATGTATGATTAATTAAGTGTATGGGTCTTTCAGTATACAGGAAATATTAACTTGGATTGAAGGAGAAGAAGAGAACCGACCATCCTTTTAAATCTCTTCTCCTAAGTGTGTGTGTCTTCAGTATGTTAATGCCTCAAGAACGTTTTTCAAAAATAAAAGATACATTTGGCGTGCAAATTTTAAAGGGGAATATGAGAGGAAGGTAGAATTGTATGTAATTCATTGCAGTCTAATTATAGTGTTTGACTTCTCATTTCAGGAAGTTAAATTCATTTCATTGCTACTTAGAGCCAATGAAAGTAGGATTCTAATTTAGCAACACTCTAAACCTGAACCACTTCGTATTCCGTTATTGTAAAAGTTAGATTTAGTTTTTTTCAAGATGGCGCCATTACACTGCCAACCACTTAAAGCTTGACTAGCAAGTTCTCAGTTATTTTAAATGCTGTATTCTGTCAGTATACTTTAATCTCGTAACTGATGTGACACCAAATGAGATTTTAAACGCAGCTGTAAACTTCGTAATGAAGCTATACCTAAAGTTATTTTTCAATATGGTAAATAATTCGGTCATTAATATAGTCATTAAACTAGAAGTCGTACTAGGCTTTGCCTGCAGTTTTCTTTCTTCCGTGGTTGTTTCCCATTTTCGGTCGGTGTTGCCTGAACGTTCACTGCGACTGGCAATTTTCTTCCTGTAACACTCCACTTTTTCTCCCATCCTCTCCGTCCCCTCTCCCCCTTTCCTCCCATCATGCCTCTCGCTTTTTCTGTAGCGTTTTCTTCCCTCCCCTTTCCTCCCATCCTCTCCATTCCATCCTCCCTTCTTTTCCTCTCCCCTTACCCAACCCTTTCCTTCCCTTCAACCCCTTTGTCTACAGGTAGTTGAATTTAGATGGGAAGTGTGCAATACAAATATCCGCCAATTTTGTCTTTTGAGTGGCTAGTACAGCCAAATATTGGTAACAAGTAAAACAAATTTCATGCCTAACAAGTTAGCAAATGAGAGCTACGAACTAGGGTAAATAGACTAAAGAAGTGCTGCTAGGGTTACTATTTTCATAATCTATACAAGTCTACTATTGCCTAGCCTGTAGGCGATTATGTTTCTCTCCGCACCACCCTTTAACTCGCCATGTTTGAGGAGTTGCTGCAGAATAAATATGGAATTTCACATATGGAAGAATAAAGACCGTTCCAATGTTAACATATTGGCAATGTCGGTCCAGTTCACCTTCGGGGAAATGCTACTTCCGTCCATAATATCACGTGATAATTATTATAAAACTGCAAACAGAGCCACACCCTGTTCGTGACGGAAATGAATAGACATGATTATTTTATGGTCGGGTCAGGCTGTATGGCATCATTTAGGCTTGGCCGGACGAATAGTACATCGTTCATTACAAAAGAAGGGCTCACAAACCAAGGGAATTGTTTGCTTGGACCACCATCATTATGCAGACGTTATTAACATAACCGTTGCAACATAACCGCATAAATGAAAGAAAAATTCTTTTAGTTTCGTGAACGTGTGTTGTTTTTAGCGTACTGCAATGATAAAATCCGGTTCAAGCTTTGGTGCGACAATGTTGTTAACTCTATATAAAGTGTTCGAATCCGAT
>JAHWFP010183320.1:0-25760 GCA_023313725.1 Lithobius niger | reverse complement strand
CCACTACCTGGCTGCCACACACGTCGCTCTCCTACAGGTGCGGTTTCTCTCTACCTGGCTGCCAAGCAGCAGGTATAAAACTCAGCTCCAGTGGGAGATCTTTAGCATAGCTCAAGACTCGAAGGCTAGAGGTCACTACGGCTGTCGTAGCAGAGATGTCCTGTCACAGTGTTGCCATGCCGGGCAAGGTAGTACTTCAAGGGTAACTAGTTTAAACTTAGAATTTTTATTTTGGGACTTATTTCTAAATTAATAGTCATAAATTTAACCTTTACTTCTGTCTTTGAGTAAACTTATGGGTAGCCAAAACGCCATCGGCATTTCTGGTGTACGGTGCCCATAACTTGAGGCTTTAAAGTCCCCTTCCTAAAAACCGGCTTTTTTTCTTATTTATGTGAACTCAGTGTTTACTAAATAATCTAAAGATCACCAAGATCTAGCGTGTGTTATCGTCGAAGCAGAGCTTTCGAAAGGTAGTTTTCCTTATAATGCTATCTAGATTCAGTGTGATAGTTGAAGTGATTTTAGTGCAAGAGTTGCTAACATCTTTCAATCGACTGTTTTACTAAATGTAAGAATCATCATGTAATTCTGAGAGTTGTGATAACTCAACCGACTTTTCTACTCCAAATTTGTAATGTGAACTCAATTCAGTTCTTTGCCGATTTAATTGTAAATCCCAAGTGTGCTTTTAATTCAAAGCTATTCTGTTGATTCTTGTAACAAGCTAGTTACTTCGTGTTATATAAATGACTTGTCATGTTTATTAAATTATAAAAGAAAGTTGTTTTAAACGACAGTTTGACTTCCGAGTCCGATTTAATTTGCAAGGGTTATTTAATTATAAAACAATTTTAATTTTAACTCCTAATTAGGCAATTAAATTAACTACCCATCGTGGTGGCAGTTAACCGTGATAGATAGGTCATAAAAGTTTATTAGGACGTTGACGCTCTTCTCCTAACCGTGCAGTAGACACGCTATGCTGTTTTTCCGAAAAAGTAAAAACCACCACTTATGATTTATTCTCTACAAACTACAACTTCGCCAGATGTCTGTGCTATAGACAGTAGGCACCTCAAGACCCTGTAAGCGCAGCTACACATTCTGGGACGGCACTCCTAAAAGCATTTGAAAGTGAGGCCTAACGTGAGCCGAGACGAACGCTTCGGACTGGACGACTCCATAGGGAGTTTGTACGTTAATTAGAGCAATGGCGTGGGCGGTCGTCTGCTCTGTTAAGGCATTATGGCAGTGCGTATACTCACCCGTAAATTGTTCTGGTTTTACGAGATCGCATGACACTACGTCATGCGTGGGTCGTGTATCTCTCAGGACGAAACACTTGGTCCCATTTACAGACCATTGGTGTATGTGTTTTGATAACACTATTTCGGGAGGGGCAGTACTCACGAAATGACAATCTGCATCTGTGGCAGCTTTTTCTGAGGCAATTCGATAGCGGCACTAGCTTTTTCGATGGCCGGGACGCTTGCAATAAAAGAAGTTGCCGTCGTACTGACGAGGGCAATCAAACTCACGAATGGAGTTATTGCTAGTGGCAGAGTCCCCTCCCGAGGCGTCTGTTTTAGTTTCTACAGTTCCAGCCGGCTTAGCTGTCGAGTTGTGGTTACGTCTGTTACCACGTTGTTGACCCGAAGGTTTAGAACGCTGGTTTGACTGCACAGCTATGGGCTGTGTTTTGGCTGCACGCGTGACAGTTTCAGTTGCAATTTGCTTGTTACGAGTGGTGTACTTGTCACAAAGTTGGGCTGCATGCTTCGGCCAACTTACCCGTCTTTATTTGATCGGGAATCCACTTCCGGAGTTGGTTGGGGCAAGATTTATAAAATTGCTCTAAGAGCATTAAATTATCAAGTTTGTCAAAATCCCTGTTAACTTTGGCTAGGGCTAGCCACCTAGAAAACAATGTTTTTAATTCAAATGCGTAATCGTGGTATTGCATTTCTGGGTCTTTTTCGAGTGAACGAAACTGAGTCTGTAACGACTCTTTGGTCTGTACAAATCTGGCAAGTAATTTACTCGTAACTACTTCGTAATCGATCATTTCCATGTCGGAAAGCTGGTCGCAAACTTTGACCAATACCTCTCCCATTAATGGGAGGAGTCCGGTTGTCCATTGGTCTTTGGGGATCTTTTGATTAATCATTATTCTTTCAAAAATCTTTAAGAAACTGTTAATTTCTGTCTTGGGCGTCCACTTATTCACCAGACGAACAACATTTTCAACTTTACGCTGTTTTGGTACTGGATTTGGTTGAGCGGGGGGAGCTCCGTGAGCTCCGTTTGGAGCAGTGTTAACATTAACATTGGTAGCTTGTAGCCTTGCTAATTCAAGCTGTTTGTCTAGCCTGGCTAATTCCATAGCACTGGCACGTTCTGTAATTAAAGCATCTTTATCTTTAATTTGAGCATCTTGGTCCTTAAGGGCTAGTTCATGGGCTCAACGTTTGTCACCCTCAGCCACCTCTTGGGCTATTAACTGAAGTTCCTACACTTCGAGAAAAAGCTCATTTTCTTTTACGGCTAATTCCTTTTTTGCTAGTATGGTAGCCTCTCTTTTTTCTATAGCCCTTGCTAATGCGTCAGTTCTGTTAAATCGAGCTTTCCATCTTCGAGAGCTGCTCGTAAGATTTGCTGGGATTTAGCTCTAGATTCGCTTACGGTAAATCGTAACTTTAAACAAGCCTTTTTGAGGTCTTTGTTTTGCACATCATGAATGATTTCTTCGAGTTCATCCATTTCCGACATTATTACTTTTAACGTTAAACGGGTTCAAAATAAAGCTTTTATATTTAAACCAAAATTAAATGCAGCCGCATAATAATTTGAACGTTAATTTTGGACAGAGCGAATTATTAAAAGACTTCTCTTCCAAATCCAGCAAGTTTACACATAAAAAATACACTTTAAAGGACCCCTAGCACTCTGGTATATGAATAGCTAAAATACATAAATACTCTTAACTACAATACTGGGCTTGGCGGCCTCTTAGCATATCCTATGAGGACTTAACCTTTTGCACACAATCGCTGTGGTGTCAGTTAAGTCCTTCCAGTTCCACCGTACTACACTGAAGCCTTGCACTGAACTGATGAATGAGAACGTCCTGGGGCGGTCTATTCCACTGGGGCGTGGGTAGGCAACTCAAGGTCCACTGCACTGATGTGATGGAGCTCTGGTTCCCTGGCGGGCCTATCCTCCTCACTGTAGCGGTGCTTACAGGTCCTTGAGGTGCCTACTGTTCTGCACCGACATCTGGTGTGGTCTCGGAAATTTTAGTAGTACTTCAGGTGGCCGTTTTTACTTTTGCGGTAAAATACTAGCTTAGCAGTCACTACTGCTCGGTTAGGAATAGAGCGTCTTATGTCCTATCTAAATGTTTAAGAACTAGCTAATCATTAGTTCACTGCCACCAGGTGGGTGGTTTAATTGCTAACCTTAGGCTTTAAATAAAAATGGTTTTTAGTTAGATAAAACACTAGCAAATTAAATCTCTCTAGAAGCAACTGCGTTTAAAACGACTCTTGGTTTTAATAAACAGGGGAAAGAAAACAATTCACATAGCAATTAGTCTTTACAAAGCAGCTTTACGTGAAAGCACACAATTAATTACAAGAATTATCGGCAACGAATTTAAAATAAAATTCACATTACAATTTCGATTAGAAAAAGGTTTTGGAGTTACCTCATCTCCTCATTTGGAGTTAGAAAATGCATCTTACAAATTCAGTCTTAAAGATTTTGTTTCTATGGCATCTTGCATAAGATCAAATCTACTCTTCACATTGAATCAAGCTAGCAAAATCAAGCTAGTCCTACCATCGAAGTCTGTGCTTCTGTAATAATGCTACATGATGTTGGTGATCAAAAATAAATGTTTGGTTACGCTATGTAATGCAAACAGAAAGAAACCCGGTTTTTAGAAAGTTAGAAAGTTTTTAAGTTATGGGAGGGGAGAAATTGCCGATGGTTTTAACTACCCATAAAAACGACTGTAAGTCAGAAGTTAAGTTTAAATCTTTATGTTAAAATTTAGAATAATATTCCGAAAATTAATTTAAAGCTAAAACTAGTTACCTAAACTACTACCTTGCCCGGCATGGCGACATTCGGACTGGGGACATATCTGCTCCGACCGCCGTAGTAACGTCTGACTTGGATAGATGAGCTATGCTGTGGTTGCCAACTTGCTGGCTGATTTTATAGCAGTGCCTGGCAGCAGGGAGGCGGGAAAGCGCATCCCTGTAGGAGGGCTACTTTTAAGGGGTGGGGTGGAGTAGGGTAAGAACCTCTGGAGAGGGAGGGAGTGAGGAGGCCGGCCAAGCTGTCACTCAAGCATGAGGGAGTGAAAGCACGGACGGACGACGAGGGAGCTGCGCTGCTCTGACTGGAGGGGGAATTGAATGCAGTGATCTGGTTGGAAGGGAATTGGGGCTACCACTAGAGCAAAGGGAATTGCCGACGTTTGGGGCATGGGAGGCCTTGGTTTGGAAAGTGTAGTCGAGTTTTGAACTCAACAACGTGAATAGGCCTATACATTTTTTTGTTGTTTCACTTATTGAAGTGTTCGTTGTTGAACAGGACAGCTTTAAACAGATTTCCATATTATGATCACACACAGAAACGCACATTACGATCACACGCTGTCACATCACGGTGGCATCCATCTTCGTAAAAACTCCGTTGTGGCCAAGGTATCTTGATTATCTTCTCTCTACACTGTGGCAGAGATACTATACTTATAAGTATAGTATCTCTGGTTGTGGTTTGAAAGCAAACAGCGCTGCCGTTGGCCAGCTACAAATCACGTGATCGTTGTTTGAAGCAATCAGCTTAGTTGACACAACAGCTGATAGAATTTCACGAGCCGTGCTCCTAGGTTACGAATTTTTAAAAAGAATGAATAATCAAAGAATAAAAAGCATGAATACATGTAGCGTTTTGAAAAAGGAAAAGCAATTACAACTTAAAACAAACCGATCTGTTTACGTTTATAGCGACAGACCCCTTAGCTTGGGGTTTGGACAAGGGGGACGGGAACGAATTTTGTTGTATGGTGGTTTGTGGAAAAGTCAAGTGGACCATCTTTACTTTCCTAATTTTTGTGTGATTGCTTTTTTTTCGGTGGGGGTCGGAGGGAATTGTGGTTACAGACGTTGACTTGTGCTTTGGTTTATTTTAATTGTACTGTATGCAGATACAACTTTGAGTCAGACTGCCAACTACTTTTTTTTCCTTGAATGACTCGGTGAAAAAAAGGGACAGAGGGGACCGAACAAAGCCGGCTGGCGGGTCTGAGGGAGTGCTTTTAGCTTCCCCGGTGGGAACTGTCAATTTCAACTGTAGAGCAATGGAAATAACTATTTTTTTTCCCATTGAAAAACTCGGAAGGTGGGGGGGGGGTTCAGAGGGGGCCAAACGCAGTACACAACTTTGGGGCAAACGGTCAAGAACCTTTTTTCCTTGAATGACTTGGGGGGGGGGGGCGGAGGAAGAGGGGGCCGCACAAGATTAACTTGGGGGTTTGGGGGAGTGCTGTTAGCTTCCCCAGCAGGAACTGTCAACTCCAACTCCAGGCAATGTCAATAAATGTCCCCCCCCCCACCGGTTTGTATAACTGGAGGGGAGGTAATGGGGGCCAAACAAAGCCATGCAGCTAAGGGGCTGAGGGAGTGCTGTTAGCTTCCACGGCGTGGTCCGTGGCCCCAGAAATTGAAGCATTTTACGTTACATCGCTCGTCTCACTCGTCACTCGTCTCTTTCCTTGCACACTGATCAATGGCATCTACCTGCCTCCCCTCTCGTTGTTGAACCGGGGATACATGTGATATCGCAGGGTTATGACATAATGATAAATATATCCCATAGCTGCTGAAGAAGGATGGTAGTCTCTCACATTTCCAAGGCAGGGAATGACTAACAGGGATTTGCCCAGAGTCCCCTTTCCAGTCACCAATCGAAATGATTGGCCTACTTGCGTACTTGCGTAGCTGACCAACCAGAAGTTGCGTATTCTCAACGTATTGGGAAAGCCAATATTTTGTAGGCTACCATGAAAAGAACTACAATGCAAAATACGAGCTGCATTCCTGTAAAATATTTGAAAAGTTAGGAAGAGGTGACGTGTTTTGAAAAAATTAATTTTTAAAAAATATTTTCAGCAATTCTGTATTTGAATTGATAGAACAATACAAAATTTGTGAACAGTTCTTTGCAGGTATACATCCATCTAGAGACAGGCTAGTACAAATGCCTCCTTGTGAAGATCAAGTGTTACAGCATGATCGAAAAACCTCTAATAGCTTTCATTTGCTGATTTTGTTTTTTCGGAAACTGAAGCACCAAGTGCCAACGCCGGTATTGGATTTCACACACGATTTCGCTCTTCGCGTACAACTAAAATATCTCGTTAATGCACTAATTTGCTGCACATTGCAGTTGTGGAAAGATACTTTTATGCCGGCAATACATTCAGTATGTTAAAAAAATTACAAAAGGTTTTGGTAGAATTTGGCCTGGGAACTTTTTGAAGGGCAAATTTTGATAAACGTTAATTTTTTAATGATCTTTTAATAAATGTTTTATACGCACATATTAACTGTTGCCTTGTGGCCCTTTCTTGCTTCAGTAAAACGGATTCTGGGAATTGCTGTCAAGCAGCTACCTCGATAATAATACAAATATACTGCACACAAAATTGTTTGATCTAATGATCTTAATTATATTAAGCTTAACGCAATATCGTACCGACGTGCCTACAGCAACTTATAAGACACACAAGTTCCTATTGTAAAGAAGCTAGTCTTCACCAACAGATTGGAGAGGAGACCTCTGCTCAAAAGATCAAAAACCTGAGGGTTTATCGTTTTCGCAACGAACATTATTTTCTTCATTAGTGCTCGCTAGCGCTCATTAGGCCTATTCAGACCTAAACAAAACACCAAAACACCATTGTCTTCAAAACACCATTTCTTCAAGAAAAATGGACCAAAACGTTTGAAAATTGCGGCCCTTAATAGACCTACACTTTCCCAAGACTTCTGCGAAAACAGAACTTTAAATTTCCACTCCAATAATTTTCTACATCATTTTGAAAAAGTCACCAAAATGACCGGCGCCACACGCAAATCTTCGATCGCCATTTTCAACAACTTGTAAATAAACTTGTAATTACTTTATTTCTTTTGCAGGCATAAAGCCAACCAGCTTAGTGTTGTTTAGGAGGAATTTATCGTCACATACATGTATTTGATAACACAACACTTCATGTTCTATTTTAACGAAGGCCAAGTTATTTATGAAAACTTCGACTGTAATTTTTATTATTAGCGGCTGCAATAATATTTCACAAATGTTCATGCGTTATAGCATTCAGGGAATAAGCTGGTATATTTAATCTTTTATTTAATTTAATTGGGCAACAGTTTAGCAAAAACTAGGTCTCTGAACACTACTGAACTCGGCAACATTTCCTTCGAATTTTACCGGACAATTTTTTCCAAAGTGTTTATCTTGTATTTTTTTTCCTGGGCTCCGACCATAGTAACGTTCCTACTATTAAATTTCACGTTTGTAAAAAGATTTGAGCTAAACACTTCGTTCCCCCCCCCCCTCCTGCTATAGTTGCAATGCATAACATTGTAGTTTCATAAAAATGCATATGGGCCTATTTTCACGTTGTTATGAGTGTTTAACTCGATGCACTTCTCAAGCTAAGGCCTCTAAAAACACCCCAAAGTCGGCAATTCTCTTTGCCATCCAAGCTCCTTCAATTCCCGTCCAATCAGAACTCAGTATTTACTTTTCCCTCCACTCAGAGTCCAAGGCTACCCTGCCCGTCCGTGCTGCCATGCCTACTTCCGGTAGTGACAGCCTGGCCGGCCAGAGTCAGACTCCCCTCCTCCAAGGCGATCCCTCTACCCTGCACCCCCCCCCTCCGTCGCTCTCCTACAGATCCGCGGTTTCCCTCCTACCTGCAGGCAGGCAGCAGGTATAAAACAGACCTGCAAGGCTGCATCCACAGCATAGCTCAATTTCCAAGTCAGACGTTACTACGGCAGTCGGAGCAGAGATGTCCCCAGTCCGAGTGTTGCCATGCCGGGCAAGGTAGTAGTTTAGAAAACTATTTTTAGCTTTATTTTATTTTTTCGAACTTTATTCTAAATTTTAACTTTAAGATTTAAACTTAACTTCTGACTTTCGATTCGTGATTATGGGTACGGTAGTTAAAACATTCGGCATTTTCTGGTGTCCCCTCCCATAACTTAACGGTTTAAGGGTCCCCTTTCTAAAAACGGGCTTTCTTTCTGTTTGTTTTACAATATGTAATCAAGCATTTATTTTTGAGATCACCAAGGTCCTGTAGCATAATGACAGAAGGACAGACTTCGATGGTAGGGCCCTGATTATTGCTAGCTTGACTCAATGTGAATAAGTAGATTTGATCTTGTGCAAGATGCCTTGAAACATAATCTTGGACTAAGCTTGAAATTCTAAGGTACTTTTTCTAACTTAGAGATGTTTACACCAAAGAACATTTTCTAATCGAAATTGTAAGTGTGAATTTTACTTTTAAATTCATTGCCGATAATTTTTTTAATTACTAGTGATTTAACTGAAAACAACTCTTTTTATTTAAAGCCTAAGGTTAGCAATTAAACCACCCACCTGGTGGCAGTGAACCAAAAACGATTAGATAGTACTAAAACTTCAGTTAGGACATAGACGCTCTGTTCCTAACCGTGCAGTAGTGACTGCCATGCTTGTTTAAACTCCCCAAAAGTAAAAACGGCCACTCGAAGTACTTCTAACTTTCCCAAGACCACACCAGATGTCGGTGCAGAACAGTAGGCACCTCTAGGACCTGTGAGCACCGCTACAAAACTGGTGGCAGTGGTGGGATCACAAGGTGCTGTGCCACTCCAAACACACCTCCCCCCTGCCATACTACTATGCCAGTTCATCTGAGAAGAAGATGTCAGCAGCACGACTAAAAACTGCAAATCCGAGACGTGTGTAAAACGACAAAACGTTACAAGAAGTAGATGCCCGCCTTAAGTTAACACAAGGCCCATCAGTGACCCGTATCCAGCTGGAACCGGGAAGCGGCAACCCTCATTTTCACAAGCCGTGAAACATCAGGCAAGCCCTCAGAAGGTAGATGACCCCTGCAAACCCTGGTGACCGGAAACATCGCTAAAGACCATCCAACTTGGATATCTGTGCAAGTGTTCAACTTTCAACTAGAAGTGTGACCAATACAAGTGAAAAGACGATCCATCTACGGTGGGAGACGGATAGATTGAACCGCACAGCGATTGTGCATAGAAATCAGGTTAGTGCATATGGGTATGCTCCGGGTGTTTGTTTCATGCATTTTATGTATTTAATTATCCACCTGAGTGCTTAGGTAATATAAGAGTGTTTTTTTTATGTCCCTGACTGGATTCGGTTGTTAGAGAAGTGTTTAAATACTCGCTCTGTTCAACTATCATGAGATTTATTTTGCGGCTGCAATTTAAATAGTAAGATTCAAAACTAAACGTTTTTTTTCTTAAAAGAGAATTAATCTAAACTTTCACCATGGAAGAATTATTGATCACATTCACTACAAAGACCTCAAAAAGGCTTGTTTGAATTTAGGTTTAACTTTTTGTGAAACACGATACGAATCCGTAGAGGTTATAAAGGTAGCCTATAACGATCAAAAAATCACTTTAGACGAACTCACTAATGAATTACTTAGTGCAATAGAAAAAATAGATTCTGCTGCTCTGGCTAAGAAAGAAATCGCTCTCAAAGAGAACGAACAGTTTTTAAATTGCAATTGAAACTTGAAGCTTTAAAGCTAGATCATGCAGCCAAGAAGGCCGACAAGTGTCGCGCCCACGAGTTAATGTTAAAAGACACGAACGCCCAGAGTAGCGACGCCGCTAGGGCACAAGAAATTCGTAGACTTGACCGTGAGTTGGAGCTAGCCAACAAACAAATTGAGCTAGCTAGGTTAAAAGCCGCTAACGGCAATTGTGATCCAAATCCAGTTCAGGTTTTGCCGAGTGTGAATACTAGTCCTAGACCCGGAAAAATGTCTGATGCTATAGGGTTGTTAAATAACTGGGGTCCGAAATCGGAAATTAACTCTTACTTAAAAATTTTTGAACGTACATTAGAAACTCAAAGAATTCTTAAGTCGGAATGGGTGGTAGGACTCCAACCCCTGTTCGGTGAAATTTTGGTAAAGGTATGCGACCAAATGGACACAATAGCAATTCACGATTACGAACAAGTTAAAATTAAATTACTTGAAAGGTTTGTGCAGACAAAAGAGTCAGTCCAATCGTCATTTCGTAGTCTAGAGAAACAGCCAGACGGTTTCACGAGCACGCTTTTGAGCTAGAGACGTTATTTTCACGTTGGGTGTCATTAGCTGGCGTTAATGGCCAATACGACAAATTGTCGAATCTAATGTTGTTAGAACAATTCTATAAGTCTTGTCCTGCTGGCCTCCGGAAATGGTTACCGGATCAAATTAAAATTGGGACGTTAGCCGAGGCAGCTAAGTTGTGCGACGAGTATACTACTCGCAACCAGCAGATCTCTGCAGATCTTGCTAACAAAAGTGGCAAAGTGCAAGCTAGCACTCATTCAGGTAGTCAAGCTTCTAAAGATTCTTCCAACCCTAGAAATGGTAAACAAAACCATAACTCCTTAGCTAACCCGGTTGGGACTAAGAATAATAACAGTGACAGCGTAACTAGCACAGATGCTATCGCTGAAAGTAGCGACAATGTAAATACTAACAATAGCAGCAGACCTAATGTTAGAACGTGTTTTGAATGAGGTTCGGCCTCGCACCTCCGCAATTGTTGCCCCGAACTTAACAAAGCTTCGGCATATGCAAATGCATGCTTTATCGTCGGTAAAGATGCCACAGAAATTTTAAAGCCCAGTACTTTAAACTGTACTATCGGTAAGCGTAGAACTAAACTCTTATGCGATACCGCTAGCACAATCAATCTTGTCAGTGCTAAACTCGCCATAAATTGGCCACGTTTAAATCAGGTAATTAGATGCAAGACTGTGTTTAGCGATCAAGAAGTTAAAATGCAGCAGGTAAATTTAAGTTTAAAACTAACCAGTGGTGAAGTGCTAAAAACCATAGCTTGTTTCGTTAGCGACTAGTTCCTCTTTTGATATAATATTAGGCATAAACGGTATAACCCAATTAAATAATTTATGCATATCAGGAAAGTGTCACCCGACCGAAGTTGTTGCCAGTTTATCGTGTAAAAACCCCGCTGTAATTTCCAGCAAGCCTCGTAATTTGAGACCTAAGTTGTCTACCGCTCGTTCATGCGTGAAGGAGCCAGTCCACCGGGACTCAATTAGCAGTCCAGTGGTAAGTGCGCCACGAGCCAATCCCCACGGGAAGCAGATAAGATCCCTCGAGCCAGGCATGAATGAACGTAAAACTAGTCTTGCTACGCCAGTAGTAAAACCTGTGCCCCCTAACTTTTCAGAGTGGCTAGACTTAAGACATAAACCTTTTAACCCTTTGCGCGCGGGTCCCGAGAATTTCTCGTGCAGCGCGATGCATTCAGCACAACGAGCCCCGAGAATTTCTCGTTTGTTGCGTAGGTCGTTTCTGTGCTCAATTTTCATGACGTAGGCACTATCTGCTGCCGTTTCAACGATTGGGATTGGCTATCAACTATTTCAACTTGCAAAATCACGTGTCAAATTCGACCAATGAGAGGCAGGGACTCAATACAGCCAATCAGAAGTCCGCTTGCTTCAACGAAAAATTCTGCTACTTTTCAAAAATGGCGACTTCACGGCAACGCAGGGCTCTTGCCAGGCATCTACAAACGCTTTCAAACCAAGAAATAGTGCAAGAAATATTTTACGATACCGATTCTGAAGCGGATTTTAGTGGATTTAGTGACCAGGAGGCGTCTGATAATGAATCAAACCACAGTGATTCTTCGTCAGAACTTTCGCAGATCGACGATCACGAAGACGATGATGCCAGCGCAAATAAGCCTAACGGAACCACGCCGCCCGATTCGCTCCCTCCTCCTGCCCCGGTGCCTGCATCCGTACGTATCGTAGCAGATTCCGATGACTGGCGTACACCTACTGCCAATAATAAATTTTCTCCGCTAGTTCCCCCTTTTGTTGATAATTCAGGGCTAACAAATAAACTACCTGACGGTGCCTCAGAATTATATTTTTTAGAATTATTTCTAAACGAAGATTTCTACACTCAAGTGACTGTCGAAACAAATCGCTACGCAAATTTACTGAAGGAGAAATTGAAAGCAAACGACGCTCCCCTCAAACCATCGTCACGTCTGCACTCGTTTGTCGATGTTTCAATCAGTGAAATGAAAGCTTTTTTTGCAGTGCTTATAAACATGGGACTAGTAAAAAAGAACCAAATAGGTGACTATTGGTCAACTAATCCGATATTGAACACTCCGTTTTTTGCGACAGTATTTCCAAGGGATCGTTTTCAAACCATATTGTATTTTTTACATTTTTGTGACAACAGCATTCAGCCAGCAAGGCAGGACGAAAATTACGATCCCTTATTCAAAATAAGAAAAGTGCTTGACAAAATTGTTTGTAATTTTCGTAATGCATATTTTCCAACTGAGCATTTGAGTATAGATGAAGCAATGTGTGCTTGGAAAGGGCGTTTGTCCTTCAAGCAGTACACCCCTTTGAAGCCCACAAAATGGGGAATAAAGGGGTTCGAATTGTGCGAATCAAAAAGTGGATATTGCTGGAATTTAGAAATTTATAGTGCTTCTGCTGATATTACTGCTCAAGGTTCCACTTATGATGTAGTCATGCGGTTGCTAGAAGGCCCACCTAAATTATTGAGTTTAGGCCACAGTGTCTACATTGACAGGTACTATTCAGGAGTGCCACTATTTGAGAATTTGGTCGCTGAGGATACCAAAGTAGTTGGTACGGTGATGCCAAACAGGAAAGGTTTGCCCAAATCTGTTACCAGTGCTAAATTGCGGCGTGGCGACATCAACTTTGCGTGTACTGAAAAGTTATCATTGTTGAAATGGCGTGACAAACGAGATGTGCTTCTGCTGTCAACAAAACATGACCCATCCATCATGTTAGCTACGGGCAACTCAGACAGGGAAACTGGAGAGCCTATTAGGAAGCCAGAAGCTGTGTTGGACTACAACCAACACATGGGTGGTGTCGACTTGAGCGACCAGTACATGCATTTTAATGCATTTGTGCACAAGACAGTGAAGTGGTACAAAAAACTTTTTTTTCACATCTTCAACCTTGCCGTCACCAACGCTTATGTATTGCACAAAATGCATGTAACCCCTTCTATACCCCAACGTGTATTCAGGTTACGACTTGTAGAGCAATTATTAGTGAATGCCGAAATGCAACCTCGACCACCGACAGGTCGGCGCCCAAGTGTAGCTCCACCTTCGCGATTGCACGAAAGACATTTCTGCACACATATTCCACCATCTGCCAAAAAAAAATATCCAACGAGATTGTGCATCGTATGCAACGTGCCAAGCGGCAAAAGAAAGACCATGGGTGGTGGACGGTCCGAAACAAGAACGGAGTGCAAAAAATGTGACTGCCCCCTTCACATGGACCCTTGTTTTGAAATTTTCCATACGCAGTTGGACTACAAGCGCTATTATGATGCTAACCACAGAAATTAGGATCGTTATTTTTTTTCATGGCATGATTGAAAACACTTGATTTTTTTTCGTCTTGAAATATGGCAAACAGTATGTTGGCCCATTTATTTTTTATTTTTTGAACTTTCCTTTTTGAGTTTTGTGTATTATTCATAATGACAACAGTATTTACACATACAAATAAGTCATATTTCATGAAGAGGCTAAGTTCACCTGTTTGGGTGCATGACAGTTTTAGTACAAGACAGGGATGTATAGGGCTACTTTTATTTTTTTGTCTTATTTTCAACTTTTTTGCCAAAAAAAAAAGTTGAAAAAAGAAAATAGGCCTATACATTCCCGTCTTGGTACTGAAACCCTCATGCAACCAACCTGATGAACTAGTCACTTCATGCTCTGAATAAAAAATGCACTATACCACTGAAAAAAAAAACTGTCATGCATCCAAACAGATGAATAGCCTCTTCATGAAATATGACTTGTTTGTGTATACGGCTAATGAAAAACAGTATATAGCTAAATAAAAAAAAATTTTGGTAAATTAATTTTTTTATTTAGCTATAGGCTAGTGTGTTTTTGTACCAACACAGGAATGTATAGGCCTACTTTTTTATTATTTTTTTTGGCGTATTTTCAGCTTTTTGCCCAAAAAAGTTGAAAATGTGCGCAAAAAAATAAGCCTATACATTCCTGTCTTGGTACTGAAACTCTCATGCACCCAAATTGGTGAACCAGTCTCGTCATGCTCTGAATAAAAAACACTATATATGGCTAAATAAAAAATAAATTTACCAAATTTTAACTTTGCTTTTTTTTTTTATTAGCCAAATACTGTGTTTTTCATTCAGCGGTGTAGTGCATTTTTTATTCAGCCACATAGAGCATTTTTTAGTCATCCATATATAGTAGTAGTAGCCTATTCGTAAATATCATCTCTCATAAGAAAAACAGTTCATAAATAGGCCTATTAAACAGGTGTAGTCATGTTTTACCGTGTCAAAATAAAAATAAATGTTTTTTTTAATGAAATTTTGGTTTTATTTGACTATTATTATATTTTTTATGCATTCTCGTAACATCACATTGATTGATATTGAAAGATGGCACTTTCAGTAAAAAAAATGAGCCAAATTTGAAGAGTCTAGCATGTCTAGAAGTGAAATTACAGCCAATTAACTAGACGCTTGTACGCTGCGATTTTTTTAGCCCCGGAAACTCAGTTCAGATCTAAAAACGGGTAATTGGAAACTCAGCGCTCAAAGGGTTAAGATTAAACTAAAACGAAGTTTTTCAACCAGTGATGTTAAACAGAGTTTAGAGGTGTCCGTTAAACCGGAAGTGAACGAATACAGTTTCCCCAGTTGGATTGCGGCACGTAGCCAATCTACCCCTAACCTAAAGTTAGAAACTTGCAAATCTGTCCAACCAGACGTCGGCAGTAAACGTGCTTCCCTTAAGTGTTTCGATTTCTACCCAGAATTCAGTAGAATTAGTTGCCTGAATTTAATTTGAATTAAGTCAGTATGCCAGTTGTGTAAACACTTAAACAACGTTTTTTTTTTGTACATCCTAAAAAATTAGGACCCGATGTTTTACTGTTTCAATCTATTGCAGTGGGGGTAGAAATGTTGAGCATTAGAGCTCCCAGACTAAACAGGTGTTCACAGTAAAAACGAAGGTTAAAAATCTAACCTAACCGTAGTAAATAATGTCTTTATCCGTACGGGAGTAAGTAAAACCTTTAAGTAGGACTCCCAACGTGATAAGTAAAACTAGTGTAGTTTTTTTTCTCTAAATAAGAGTTTTTTTTCATAATTGCTAAACTTGTGCAAGCCACCAAGACTAACCTAAGTAAAGTGTAATTATTTCTCCAGGTTGAGTTTTTTTTAACTTGAAAACCTAACCAAATAGTTTTTCTTCATAAGTGTTAAACTGTAGTGAGCGATGGGCCGCTACAAACGTGGCTCCATCCAGGAACACCTAAACTAAACAAAAAAATTGTGTTTATTGCTTTACTGTCATAAATCTTCAAGACTGCTTCGTTGTACAAACCTGGAAAGTCCAATACTAAAGCAGATACCATGAGTAGGTATTTTGTTTGGCCTAGAATGTGTTTCTTAGGTTAAAAGTTGAACCAGTGATGGAGCAAAAAATTACTTTGCACCATTTTCTTTTCTTTAATTGTTAAGAAGTACGTTGTCAGGAGAACCTCACTCAAAGAAACTGTCAGCTTTTCCCAATTCGGACTTTTACACCTAAATTTTAAGTGCCAATGTGATTCTCCCTGTCATTATCAACGCCTTCCTTTGTGGAAGGATTTTAACAGAGATTATACGACACATAATTAATATTCATTAGGAATATCTACGGGAGTTTAGTGGTTCCTGGCTATCTCCTCTTCAAGTTTTCTACAAAATGGCTTTCTTTAAAAACAGCCGTCTGTCTCACCTCCGAGTCCAAAAGGTCAACTCTGTCGTTAAAAGGTTGTTGCGTCATTATCCACAAAACCTCCCAACATTGTATTTTGTATTTTTAAGTTATGGGACCTATCTCAAAACCCTTCTGTGTTTAAATTTTCATGTAAACAAGTTGTTTGGTAACCTCAAACCATTCTAGTGGTAATTTGTTAACTTTAAATAGAGCTTATGGTTGCGCATGTGCTTATAGTACCCTCTATTCCTATCCTTATCGCAAGCTAGGTCCTGAGGAGTGCGCCCAGGGGTATTTTTTCGAGGTTTTCCCAGATAAAAAAAATAACTTTCTGTGAATGGCTGACTGGTTAGAGCATTAAATGTTGCGACTGTATCATTTAATAGTTAACGATTGCAAAACCCCGAACTTTGTAACTTATGGTCAAAACCAAAAATAGTGTTCTTTTATAACTTGTAACTAAGATTTACTCAAGTTGACTTTACTACAAAAACGTCAGTCCCCCAAAAATATAAAATGGTAATTTTAATTTTGTTTAAAAAGTGTACCTTTAACCTTGTTCAGATCCTGGGGTAGGAATAAGTATCCCAAACCTTTAGACTTCGCCTTTGTATTAAGGGAAGATGACAAGCTAAATAGGAGTTGTATTTCTTGATTTAGTTTGCTGATTGCTTAAATTTAGGTAATTTTTGCAACTTAGATTACAGTGGCTTGACAGCTGAGTGTTTTGCATACCTGTGTGCACTAACTTTCTGTTTTAGGCTTTCATTTCGGGTTCAAAAGGAGCCGTAAGTGAAATCTCCCGCCGGGGGACCTGTAAAGAAGCTAGTCTTCACCAACAGATTTGAGAGGAGACCTCTGCTCAAAAGATCAAAAACCTGAGGGTTTATCGTTTTCGCAACGAACACTTTTTTTTTATTAGCGCTCGCTAGCGCTCATTAGGCCTATCCTGACCTCCGTCTTCAAAACACCATATCTTCAAGAAAATTGGACCAAAACGTTTGAAATTTACGGCCCTTAATAGACCTACACTTTCCCAAGACTTCTGTGCAAACAGAACTTTAAATTTCCACTCCAATAATTTTCTACATCATTTTGAAAAGGTCACCAAAATGACCGGCGTCGCACGCAAATCTTCGATCGCCATTTTCAACAACTTGTAAATAAACTTGTAATTACTTTATTTCTTTTGCAGGCATAAAGCCAACCAGCTTAGTGTTGTTTAGGAGGAATTTATCCTCACATACATGTATTTGATAACACAACACTTCATGTTCTATTTTAACGAAGGCCAAGTTATTTATGAAAACTTCGACTGTAATTTTTATTATTAGCGGCTGCAATAATATTTCACAAATGTTCATGCGTTATAGCATTCAGGGAATAAGCTGGTATATTTAACCTTTTATTTAACTTAATTGGGCAACAGTTTAGCAAAAACTAGGTCTCTGAACACTACTGAACTCGGCAACACTTTCCTTCGAATTTTACCGGACAATTTTTTCCAAAGTGTTTATCTTGTTTTTTTGTTTCCAGGGCTCCTACCATAGTAACGTTCCTACTATTAAATTTCACGTTTGTAAAAAGATTTGAGCTAAACACTTCGTTCCCCCCCCCCCTCCTGCTATAGTTGCAATGCATAACATTGTAGTTTCATAAAAATGCATATGGGCCTATTTTCACGTTGTTATGAGTTTAACTCAATGCGCTTCTCAAGCTAAGGCCTCTAAAAACACCCAAAGTCGGCAATTCCCTTTGCCATCCAAGCTCCTTCAATTCCCGTCCAATCAGAACTCAGTATTTACTTTCCCCTCCACTCAGAGTCCAAGGCAACCCTGCCCGTCCGCGTTGCCATGCCTACTTCCGGTAGTGACAGCCTGGCCGGCCAGAGTCAGACTCCCCTCCTCCAAGGCGATCCCTCTACCCCGCACCCCCTCCGTCGCTCTCTTACAGGCCCGCGCTTCCCTCCTCCCTTGCTGCCAGGCAGCTGCTATAAAACGGACCTGCAAGGATTCATCCACAGCATTGGCTCAACTCCAAGTCAGACGTTACTACGGTGGTCGGAGCAGAGATGTCCCCAGTCCGAGTGTTGCCATGCCGGGCAAGGTAGTAGTTTAGAAAACTAGTTTTAGCTTTATTTTATTTTTTCGAACTTTATTTTAAATTTAAACTTAACTTCTGACTTTGGATTCGTGATTATGGGTAGTTAAAACCATCGGCATTTTCTGGTCTCCCCTCCCATAACTTAAGGGTTTAAGGGTCCCCTTTCTAAAAACCGGCTTTCTTTCTGTTTGTTTTACAATATGTAATCAAGCATTTATTTTTGACATCACCAAGGTCCTGTAGCATAATTACAGAAGCACAGACTTCGATGGTAGGGCCCTGATTATTGCTAGCTTGACTCAATGTGAATAAGTAGATTTGATTTTGTGCAAGATGCCTTGAAACATAATCTTAGACTAAGCTTGAAATTGTAAGGTACTTTTTCTAACTTAGAGGTGTTTACACCAAAGAAAATTTTCTAATCGAAATTGTAAGTGTGAATTTTACTTTTAAATTCGTTGCCGATAATTTTTTTATGTAAAAATTACTTGTGTGCTTTCATTCAAAGCTAATTTGTAGACTAGTTGCCCTGTAAAGTGTTTCTTTCCCCTGTTTATTAAAACGTAGAGTTTTAAACTCAGTTGCTTCTAGAGAGATTTAATTTGCTAGTGTTTTAACTAAAAACAACTCTTTTTATTTAAAGCCTAAGGTTAGCAATTAAACCACCCACCTGGTGGCAGTGAACCAAAAACGATTAGATAGTACTAAAACTTCAGTTAGGACATAGACGCTCTGTTCCTAACCGTGCAGTAGTGACTGCCATGCTTGTTTAAACTCCGCAAAAGTAAAAACGGCCACTCGAAGTACTTCTAACTTTCCCGAGACCACACCAGATGTCGGTGCAGAACAGTAGGCACCTCTAGGACCTGTTAGCACCGCTACACTATTCAAGTATCTTACCTTGCAGGATCTTACAGGATAAGTTCCTATGAAACTAGTAAGATCTTTTACTGGTAAGATCCTGTTCAAGATCCTACCAGCTTCACAGGAGTTTTGTAAGATCCTGCCAGATAAGATTGGTGAATAGGAACTTATGCAAGATCTTATCCCTGACTAGGATCTTACATAGGATTTTACAAATTTGACAAGATCTTGACAAGATCTTGTGAAGCAGGATAAATCAACAGGATCTTGTACAAGATCCTGTCAGATATGTGAAATCTTACAACATCCTTTAGGAACCTATCAGTTCTTACAAGATCTTGCAGGATCCTGACAAGATCTCTCTACTTCTGAGCCTACTCATAGCTCTACCACGAACACTACGTCTCATACAGAACCTATTGTCCCAAGCCAGGGAAACGGTTCTGCATCCGAACCTTCAAGCACTCCGGCTTCACGTTTTTTAAAGCCGTAGGAAAAACTGACCTTCTTAGCGATTAACGGATTTCTTCCCTGATTCACTCTTTCCAACTTGATGACCACGCCTGCGACGACAGTTTCCCTACTGGGACCTTTCTATCGTCCTCTTCGCATTACTCGCTCCCCCTTATGAACCCATGTGGTGTAAAGAAGGCAGAATTCTTCACCCGATTTGAGAGGAGACCTCAACTCAAACCATCAAAAACCTGAGTGTAAAATTTCGTTTACGGCAACGAATAATTTTCACGGCGCTACGGTGCCTAGAAAACACCAACTTCAACAACCTGTAACTCCCAGAAAAATGGTGCGATCAGTCTCATCTTTGAAGCTCTTAATAGCCAAGAATTTTATCTGCATTCCCCCAGAAACAGATCTCGAAAATTCCATCTAGAACTTCCACAGCAACCATTTGAAAAACGCACGAAACGAGCCGTAACTCACGTAGCGCACGAGACGCCATTTTTCAAAATTGTAAAAACTGTATCTATTTTGCCTTTATTTCTTTCGGGTATAAAGCCAAAAACAATAGCTTTAGTGTTTGATAGGAGGGGCTTCCTCTACGAAGGTACTTAACTTCATTTTAATTGTACAGACACACTCTGTTTGCTATTTCTTAAGTTTATTTAAGGTGACGATATAGAATGCACTTGTGAAATGTCCAACATCCAAAACCCAATTTTGTGGCTGCAAATAACGTTTAAACTATTTAAAATGCGTTTGCATTTGCTAGTACTTTTAAACTTTTATTTTTATAATAATCTTTTAACGTAATCTTTTGCCATCAGCACTACCTGATCAGCACAACATGATGCTTCGAATTTTACCGGACACGTTTTTTTTTATGCAAACTTAGTTGTTCCTTGCAAATCGACTTGGCTACCAATTCCCAAAGTAAAACCTGGCTTCCTTCTATTAAAAACCGAATTAAATGAGATCTTTCCTTCAATAGTCGCGATGCCTAACATCGTAGTTTAATAAGAAAACAATCAATAATAATTATAGGCCTTTTCACGTTCCAAACAATTAGTATAACTCAATTGACCTCTATCTACTCCCAAAGTCATACAGTTGTTCCTTCAAATGGCGCCAAGCAAAAATCCTTTGCTCTGCCGACCTTTCCATTGTTCTCCAAGCCCTCCACCAGTCAGACCCCCGTAGCTCTCCTACCCGTCCACGATTTTGTTCGCGAGAATCCGGCCTCTAGCATAAAAACCTCCAGCTCCAGCTCCCCTCACTCCTCAGCACACGCTCAACAGATCTCAAAGCCAGAGGTAGCTACGCCAGTCGGTATAGGAGGTGTCCCGTCCGAATGTTGCCATGCCGGGCAAAGGTAGTGGTTCGTATTAGACTAGTGTTAGTTTAGAAAATTTAATTTTTGATAACCCCATTCGAATTACGGGAGGTAACGCCAGGGGCGGACTGGCAGCAACTTGGCCCACCGGCCCGGCCCGGCCCAAAAAAATGTCTCCCTATCCCAAGTTTCACAAAACAAATGTCTTCAAACACAAAAACTGTCCAACGTTTTGCAGCAAATTGCTACATTTTTCTGAATTTTTTTACCTAACGAATGATAACGGTTTCTCTTCACACACCCCTGCCGGGCCCCCCCCCCCTCGACCAATAAAAGAAAAGAAAATACGGTTTTCCTCGTGACCTGAAGTCGTTTTACACACAAAATTTTGAATTAAATTATTTATTCGTATTTTGTTCATATAAAAAGTTCTACCGTATGTATACAATAGTCGAAATTGTTTCTCAGAAGTAGCTCGTGTAAATGGTTCAACAACTTTTTCCTTTACGCAACACTAAACGTCAAAACAGTAATACATGCATGCGTACTATTTTTTACAAATTTCACGTTGTTTCTCCAGCTGTTTTTTTTTTCCTTTTTTTTTTTAGAAGTAGCATACACCGGGCTAACAAAAAAACTCAAAAAAAAAAAGGAAGTAGTGTTGTTACATTATGTATCATTAAAATCCTTGTCTAAATTGAGAGGCCTGACTAATGACTATACGGGGTGATTCGAAAAGTGTGGCGTGCCCCGTGTCGAGTCACGAAAAAACACTGACCAAACTGGAAGAAAAAGTAATTTTTGAACCTCAAAATGACACTTTCAGCAGTCAACATTCTAAAGATAAAGCCTCAGCTTCTCAGACCGCCATGATATGACCGTTTATAAGGTTTTGAAGCTATTAGTACCAATATTGCAAGTATAGTTTACAGAGGCGGACTGGCAACCAAAAGGCGCAGATCTCAGATCTGCGAGGGGGCACTACTATAGGGGAGGGGCTACGGCACCTTAAAGCTCAACTAGGGGATCTGGGGGAGCGCTGTAAGCATTTTACGCTCTTTTAGCCCTGTTTCTGGCCTCCAGCGAGCAGTAAGCGTAACAGAGCAAATTTTGGTGATTTTTCTTAGTCGATATTCAGGATGGCAGGTTTCTTAAAAACTTAATTGTGACTACATCATGTTTTTTTAGACATTTTCTTTCCAAATTAAATTAAACTGAGTTCAGTTTAGAATTATCTAAACAATCCCACAGCTAGCCATTGATGATTGGGGGTTGGCATTTTGCACTTTTTAGGCTATAATGATTAACAGTGAACTGATATGTTCAAGTATGGGTAGTGGGAGTAAGGCCAGCTGCCGGAGGCAGAAAATTCTTTTTTTAATGGACTATCAAAAGGTGAAAAATTTATAAATTCTTTACTCAGTTTTATTCCAAACGACTAGGCCTAGAGGTTTTATTGCCAAAAACTTCCACATTTTAAAGCAACAACAGGCTCCAGTTTTAAAAAAATTTGGAGCATCGAAAGATAAAAAATGGCTAAACCATTTATTCAATTTTGTCCAAAAAAAATGAGGTGTGTTGGAGAAAAGCGTCCACATTTGAAATCGAGAAGCTCCCCTTTCATTTTTTTTCTCCCTTGATTCAGGGAATCTTAGGGTAACCCATGTGGACATCTTACATAAGATCTTACCAAGATCTTGTCTAGATCTTACCAAGATCCTGCACAGGATCTTGCAATGTTCTTATTTAGGATCTTGTAAGATCTTGTACCAAGATCTTAGTAGAGCCTATTAGGATCCTGTAAGACCTTGTAAGATCTTGTACCAAGATCCTACAAGATCTTGCACATATTCTTACAAGAATCGATAAGATACTGTAAGATCTTGGATAGTATCCTGTAAGCTTGTGCAGGAATTGGTAGGACCTTGTAAGAATTTTCTTAAGGTCTTGCAGGATATTGTAGGATCTTGTCCAGATTTTGTAAGATCTTGTCCAGATCTTGTAGGATTTTGTTCAGATCTTGTAGGATCTTACTCAAGCTCTTGTAGGATCTTACTCAAGCTCTTGTAGGATCTTACTCAAGATCTTGTACGATCTTACTCAAGTTCTTGTATGATCTTACTCAAGATCTTGTAGGATCTTATCCAATATCTCGTAGGATCTTACTGAAGGTCTTGTAGGTTCTTACTCAAGATCTTGTAATATCTTACTCAAGATCCTGTAGAATCTTGCTGAAGAATAATATAACTTTATTGCTGTAGCAAAGTGAGGGAGGGAAAGACCAATAATGTAAACTAATTCCCACACCCAAATAAATTGGCAAAATAACACGAACAACAAGCACAATTGTCAATATTAACAATTGCAAACAGTCAGTACCAACATACAAACCGACAAGCAGCTAAAAAATTATTAACAAATTAAAACTTGTCGGACTCCATACTTTTAAAGAGAATTTGGAGTAGGCTATATTTTAATAAATTTTAAAGTCTCTTACATTATAAATTAAAACAAAAACAGACAAGTTTTAATTTGTTTTATAGCTACTTGTCATTTTGTATGTGGCACTATGGACTTATTTGCTTTGTGCTGCTAATTATTATCTTGCTAATTTTCGCTTACGCACTGTGTATTTACAAGCTTTTATGATGGAACTGCTAGCATCCGTGATTCTTAAGCAGCTTCCGCGCTGGACCCCGAACTCGGTGTTTGGGGTCCAGGACCCCACTTCTACCCAAGGCAAAACCTGACACCCTTCCTTGCGTGTCCCTTTCCACACTGAACTCCGACATCGCATCCAAGTCCAGACTTTAGTTAATTTTTCTCTCGCCGCAACTTTTGCTGTTTCTTTCACCCTCCTGTGTCCCATCCTCTTGCTTAATTTTAGCAGTTGTCCTGCTACTTAATGCCTAAATACTGTTTGTATTAGCCTAATGTTTATCCGATTAGCTAAAGTGGTTAGCGACAGTATTGTATACATGGTTTCCTATGGTCCAAATCTCAAGTTTCTAGTCCTTATCATTCAGAGTTATCAGGCAAAATGCTACTGTGATGGATATTTTTTATTTTCATTTTTCAATAAAGTTTTGAAAGGTCATGTGAGCAAATGGTAGGCTACCTCAATTTATGAGAAACTTGTGCTTTGACAGATGCCAGGATTTTGAAGACATCAACAAGCACCGAACCGGACTGGTTTCAGCAAGCCCTTGAAATGCTGCACACAATGCCATAAATTGCTTGTTTCTAGTTGATACAGTTCTCGAGATATAACAATTTAAGCATTGGGGTTTGATAATCAGTCACCATTTGGCAAGTAGCTCTAAAATCTAAGTCGCCAACTGCTGAATTTTCACCATTTAGCGAGTGGCGGCCGACATTGGTGAAGGTTGACTGGTATCGTCAGTAGAGAATACTCTGTAGATAAGAGCAAAGGGACCTTGCCTTTGCCTTACCTTTCTGGTACAAGCAAAAAACCAGACTAGTTTTAGCAAGCTAAAAAAGCAGTGCTTGTTTGAGGATACACTCTACTGAATGTTAGGCACCCACGTTTAGGCCTATTAATGGCCCAGCCATTAGCCTGATAGGCCTAAATGCGAGTGCCTAACAATCAGCAGAATGGATCAACAAACAACAAACAGTTTCCGCTTCTTAGTTTGTGGAAACCAATTCGGTTCAGTGCTTGTTGATTTCTTCAAAATCCTGGCATCTGTCAAAGCACAAGTTTCTCATAAATTGTGATAGCCTACCATTTGTTCACATGGCCTTTCAAAACTGTATTGAAAAATGAAAATAAAAAAATATCCATCACAGTAGCATTTTGCCTGATAACTCTGAATGATGAGGACTAGAAACTTGAGATTTGGACCATAGGAAAGCTAGCAGAACCATATTTGATATACTGAAACATAAAGCCCACCAACAAGAAGCGAAAATTTGTTGAGTTTGATTAGGCCTCACTTCACCAATCCAATACTGGTACGTTATTTGTCAATCATGAAAACCAAGTTGAAAAACCAAAAGAAAGCCGGCCGACAGCTTTCTTAATTTTGACAAATTTCTACCAATAAAGCCATAAATGGCAAATAAACGGTTCGGTATTGTCTTACTTGATAGCATCAGTGTCTTTGCTGCCAAAGCCAATCATCCTCAAACCCCTCCACCCCAACATCCACCGTCGGAACATTTCTCACTACACCAAAGTATAGGCTGCCATAGTTTTTGTATAGCACCCCATGTTTTAATCCTGATACCTATGACTACTAAAATTCCTCAGTGGTACAATCTGCGCGATATGTGTCACACACAAAAATGCCTTCTCTGTAGACAAATCAAAGCTCTTTCAACAAACCACCATATTAAAATTACGAAATGCAAGCTTTTTAACAAACTTTGTATTCAAAATACGTAAACACATTATACTAGCAGTGTTCAGAAAATCGAAGCACCAAAATAAAGATGCACAATCTCGCAACAAGAAGGAAATCGGACCAAATTTCCGCAAATTTTCGACAGAATGCATGGAGGATGATGAAAAACGTCTCCCAACTGTCTTCTTCAGGCACTATTTTGAGGTTATACTGCTACTTTGGCTCGCATCATTCCGTTTGTTTACATTCAAACCACAGGCGGCCGTGGCCTTCAATATTGGTTGGGCTGTAGCCACGGCCTTCGTTGTTGGTCAAGCTGTTTCCATTTGGTTGCAAAGCTGGTGTGGAGGTTTGCTCTTACAGGGTATTGGATTGCAGGTGTGGAAGGTGCCTCGGTATTCATGAGGTCGTAGTTCTCTCTCCTATCCAGGAACATAAGAGAGAGAACTACGACCTCATGAATATCCAGACCCCTTCCACACCAGC
>JAHWFP010183318.1:0-10970 GCA_023313725.1 Lithobius niger | reverse complement strand
ACGGGGTGTGGAATCTCAATACAGTATGGAATCTTTCTTGTTTCTGTGGTTGAGCGAGCCAGGAATGCAATAGCGTACAGTTGACTTTTGCTTTTGTTTATTTACACAAGTTTTATTTATTTATTTATTTATTTCAAAATTGATTTTACAGGCAATCACAACCCAATTACAAAATCAAGGCACACAAAAAAAAAACCAACCAAAAACAGACAAAAATCAGGGAGAATGATGAGGGATGAGACAGTTCTGTATAAACCGTTTCCAACTGTAGAAAGTGGTGAACGGACTCGAGTTGTTTTCGTTACAAAAGTTGGGAAGTGAACAGTGCCACCTACACTTCCGGTATTCAGTTCGAGCTTATAGGCACACCAAAAATGACATTTTTTTTATGGTACAAGCAGAGGGCACCTGGAGGCAACCTTTTCAACAGTTCAGAACATTGAATTCTGTTATGAATAAGTTTGTATAAGTACACGAAGTTCAAGCCAAGGCATAAACGAAATTGTTTTGATGTAGGAATTCGGAATTCCTTGCAGAGTTCTTCATACGTAAAGTTTATTCACAAACTAAGTATGTGAAAAAAAAAATTCTTCGAATCAAAAGAATGAAACTTGATCAGATGAGATTATTCTTTTTTTTGTTTAAATCAATAGTGTGGCAAACCTATGGTGTACAGTAGTGTCTGGTTAAAATCAAAATTCTGGGAGGGAGAGGGACAATTCTGGGACAATTACGGTATCCCCTTCAGATGACGTCCTTTTTCCAGTTAAATTGAAAGTTAACCCTTCCACGTTTTGCTTAACATGCAAGCTGTGTGACATCTACACCTTTTTTTTTTAAACGATTTCTACAAAACAAAACTGTGCTTCTTTTTGGTTTTGGCGTATACCTTTCGGCAGTTTCTGGGAGCGAAGATAACCCCCTCCCCATCATCCCGTCACATGGCACGGTCCTGGGTGTACGTGTGCCGACAGTGGCACCTCCGCTTCAGTGGCGTCGTAAACCACAACAAAGTCCATGGTAGTCACATTGTTTTTGTTAGCTCATCGTGTAAGATAACGAAGGCACAATACACGTATTAATTAATGCAGCTGAAATTTACTTTAAAAAAAGAACAAGTTAAACAAGCGGCTACAGCGACTGCCTATTCGCACCGGTCTTCTGTGCAGTTCCCCCACTTCCAATGTTGAGGCACACACCTCTATCATGCACTACAACAGCTATCCCTATTATACTAATCTAAAAGCAGTAGCCATCACAATATTGTCGGTTAAAAATGTGTTAGCTTTTAGGCCTATTTTAAATTTTAGGCATAATTGTCAGCGCTTAGGCCTAATTTTAAACAGCACTTTTAATTTCGTAAGTAGCAGTACCGGAGATATGGATTGTATAGTAAGCCTATTCATTTTTGCAACACGGTGCGCCTACAGTTACAGTGTTACAACATAACGCGCAAGGTAGCCTATATAGATCAGTGGTAGTATGGAAGCGATGAGAGAGACGCTGTTGATGAAGCCAACAGCGACTCGTAGCAACTTGACGTTGCCATGGTAACATGATTTTAGGCCTAATTTTAATTTTTTGGCCTAATTTTAAAAATGCAGTTTTAATTTCGTAAGTAGGAGATAGGCCTAATGGAGAATTTGGTTCGACGGTAAGCCTATTCATTCATGCACCAATGCAACGAGACTATTTTAAACGAAGCTAAAATCTATTTGTTTTTATTGAGTGTTACCTTAGGATTTTAAATCAACTACCAAATGTTATTATTTAATTTAGTTAGGTCGAAGAATTCTATTAGCTATAAGGAAGTAACGTTGTTTTAATTTGCCATGTTATTTAACGAACTTCTCACACTGAATCTAACGTTGTAAACAATGGTCGTCAATATCTGGTACCGTTGCGAAGTTGAAAAAAGCGACGGACGGACGGACGGAAGGACAAAGTCGTTGCAATAGTATTCTCAGCCGGTACGGCTGTACAGAAGACTAAAAAACTTGACAGCAGCGACCATTTTAGTAGGAAGCGAAAGACAGTTTTGAACTATTACGTGTCGCAGAATGAAATAGTATTCGTTTCTTTTTTTTTTAGGTTTTTCAGCAACAGTGGCATAGGTTGTGAAATTTATTTTGTGAATTTGGTAGTGATTCAGTAGAAGTCCACCATCTGGTATGGTGGGGGATGCTGACTTCACATTCCGAATGATTCTATATACCTTTTCGCTAGTTGCATGCATTTTTTTCTTAGTCCTACAAGTTGTGGCACTTGGCTTCTCTGCAAGACAGGAAAACAAGGCTGCCACTGGAAACCAACCCATAAGGATACTTTCCCTCACAACACGCGATGCACATTATACCACGCGCCATGGCTGTTTGCTGTGACGTGCATATCACGTGGACTGGGCTAGTCCAATCAGACGGCCAAACAGCCCTTGTTCTCGTTCGTCATTGGCTAACTCATGGTGACGTCACGGCAAACAGCCATTGCGCATGGTTTAGTCATGTACTGGCTTGCTTCCGGAGCATGTACACCGGCGTTATGAAGCTTTGGGACTGAGTTTTACCCCTGTAAAAGGCGAAGCGAGTTCATGACAACAGAAAGCCTTTCCACGTGGTAGTTTATGCATGGAATGGGACCTCTAGACAACAAACCAGACGAGAATCAACAAAGACGTTCACGCGAGCTAAATTATTCCGTGACAAGTAGCCTAAAAGCGGCAAACGCAGTTGTTCGATCGAGTCTGGTACGCACTTCCTATGAAAAGAAGCGAATAGTGTGATTAGAAATGAACCTGTAAATTCATTGTTTAGTTAGTGAATTTATGTTTGATACCATTAGCCGGCAAAAAACACCGTCCCGTGCATTGGTCAGCTGCTGGAATTCATTCCAACGACCACTTTGCTTGTAGCCGACCACTCTTGACCGCTCGGGTGTACTCGCTCGATTTGTTCGGCAGCTATGGGACCCCTCACAAAGCTCAAGGTCGGCTTGACGGACTATTTGCTATGATTTTAAATGCAGTCTTATCCAAAATGGGCATGACTAGAGAACTAATAATCATTACTAGCTGTACCCTGGCCGTACCCCCTGCGTTTGCTCCGAGCAAGATGAGTTTGCTCCAAGCATGATGTGTTTGCTGTGTGCAGCATCCCAACCTAAGCGTGTTATACCTATATATAGATGTAAATGAAAGACGGATATGGTGTCATTCTTAAATGAACTCTACTCTTTAAGTTCAATCCAACTCGCAGCTACCAATGCTCGCAAGGGTAGCTGCGAGCACTGGTGCGTCAGTTTCGATAGGCGTCTTGGTCCCAGCTGTACATCTGTGGCTTCTTACATACCCGGGTTCGATCCTGGTGATGGGAAGTGTATATGTACGGGTTTTTCTCCGGTTGTTTCCCGCCCGTTGCACGAGGGTTTCTTCCGGGTCCAACGGTTTCCTTCCTCAAGCGCCAAAAAATAAAAAAAACACAAAAGACAACTGTCCTAATGGTGCTAGCTTCCACTTAACATAAAAAATCTCTAAGGTCATTGGCTGACACCTTCTATTCTATTCTAAGAGGTGCCCCCCCCCCCCCGCACTTCATACCAATATCCCATAAATAAAGACGATTTTCGCCTGGCACCACCCCTCCCTTTTAAAAAAAGTGTCAATTTAGGTCTTCCAGCTGTCTCAAACTCCTTAAAATTGCAGAAAATGCGTGAGCTTCCGGTACTGACTCCGCTGGGGCGCTTACAGCGCTTCCCTAGACCTCCCTCCCTCCAATTTTGTGGGTGCACGACGCCTCTGGTTTGAAGTAGTGTCGCAAAACTGAGTCATACAGGAAAACCAACGAGGTATGCATGTACCTTTAAATGGATTTCCATAGAAAACAAAAGAGCTTTATATTCACATGTGATGCTGTATACGACGCCTAAATTTAAAGAACCATCCTATTTGTTTGAACTTTTTAACTCTGCTATTACGGCTCACAACTATCCCACCAGACTCAGCTGCAGTTGCACATTCACCCCTCCCCGATGTCGAACTAATACCAATCTTCCTTTTTTTCCTTTTTCACTCAAGAGTATTAAGTTATGGAACGATCTGCCTGCCTAAATCAAGAACACCCCTTCTATATTCAAGCATTTAAATGCCGTCTATACCAACGTTTCTTAAATTTCTAGAGTGGTTATCCCCCCCCCCCCTGAGCCCCCTCTCCTTCCACTTTTATTATTATTATTATTATTATTATTATTATTATTATTATTATTATTAGAATTAGAATTAGAAAAACACTGGACATTTTACGAACATATAAATAAAATCATTCTAAAAATCAGACGTGTGATACCAACAATGTATAAACTAAACGGAATACTTAATGAAAAAAACAAAAAAACAGTTTTTCATGCATTAATCATGTCAAACATCAAATATGGAATTACAGTGTACGGAACAACGACTAACAGTATAATGGCACAACTTGAGAAAATTACAAATAAGGCAATTAAAGCATTATTTAAAGAAAATAAACTAACACATAGTAAAGACTTATATAAACAGTTTAAAATATTAAATTTACAGCAAACATTAACTTGGAATATAATAAAAAAGAATTATTTTAAGAACATATATAAAGTTTAAGACTAACAGAACTGTAAGAGGTAACAATAAATGGTTAATAAAACCAAAGTGGAACAATTCGTATGGGAGACGTGAAATGAAATACCAAGTACCTTATCAATTTAATAAACTACCAGAACACGTATGGAACCTGAATAATTATAATGAAGTGGACAAGAACATTAAAAAATGGATATTAGACCCATAATACACTACCATATCAAATTTTAGATAACTAAATTAGTGTACTGAATTTAATAAATGGAATATGGAATTTAATAGGAATATATGTAAAAATGTATGACGCATTATTATAATTTAACATATACAAATAACGAAATGTATTACTTGCTTGCACATACAAGTTCTTTGGAATTTCGTGCCTGTACCAACAACAACTTGTACAATAAAGCATATTATTATATTATTAATGATTAGCATTACATAATTGTATTTTGCTTTTTGCTTTTTTTGTTTTCGTTTGTATGTTGTTTTATTTTGTTGCTGGATTAGGTTTGGGCTTTCAAACCTAAGACTCGCCCTTTGTAAACTCCACTTTCATATATAATTTTTATCAATGTATTTTGTTTGCAATAAAATTTATTACTATTGTTACGCACGGAAATAGTGACAGGGTATGTCTTTTTAAGTATGGTTTCCCAAAAAAAAAATTCTTAAATATTTAAACTTTATACTGAAGTGGACAGATAGTTTTTTTTTTAAACAAAATCGTGTTGGAAATGGCTAGGGACATTATATTGCAAAAATAATAAAGCCCGGACGCGCTTGCAATTCGCGATAATATCGATTATCGTGCCACTCTTCGATGCTGCTTCACTGACGAAAATGATGTGTTGTTGTGTGGCCACGTTTTGGTCGTTTTAACATGATTTGTGATTACTTGGCCTGTGATTGGCTGGTCACGCTTCACAAACTCATTTTTACTCCTCTTTCTTTCCTACCTCTTGTAACTTCATCTTTTTTTTTCTTGTCCAGGTCCATGATTCGTGTAATTGGTCCATTTTTCCCGACTCCTCGCCCCATTTCTCTTGCTTCCTTTTCTCCCTCAACATCATTTTTCTTTGTTTCGTTCCACCTTTTCTTAACGCGACAAATCCGTATTTTCTTTCCGCACGTTTTCAGACGCATTTGGAAATCGGGTTTTAGCACATCCGAACTGCACTTATACATACATTTAAATAAGACTTTGAGAATTCAGCAATTTTTGGGCAGTTAAACCATTTAGGATTACTTACACAATAACTAAACACAGGAATTGCGGTAAGAATACGTTACGTACGTCCGATATAACAATTTAATTACTGCATCACCAAAACACGACACGGAGATCGCCATTGTTTTGCCGGAAAGCTCATAAATTAATGCCGACAGATGTCACTTTTCGATTTCGACTCGCAGCCGATTGAGATAGCTGTATTGACTGTGAGGAGCTCAAGCGTCTGACGACCTTAGCTGGGCGGCAAAACAATGGCGACCTCCGTGTCGTGTTTTGGTGATGCAGTAATTAAATTGTTATATCGGAAGTAAGTAACGTATTCTTACCGCAATTCTTGTGTTTAGTTATTGTGTAAATGATCCAAAAGTCAAACATGCATGTCAAAATGGATGTAATTGCCGTTTAACCTAGAATGTCAGGCAGAGAATGTATCAACACAAAATTTCAGCTAAATAAACGATAACTACATACGTCAGCCGAAGGATGTAGTTATCAACTCGCACATTTTTTTTTTATATTCCATCATATAAAGATTTATTTTATGTTTTAAGTTTACGTTACCGTCAAGAAAAAATTAATAAATTTTATTTTATTTTTGAAAAATCGTAGGCCTATACTAGTTGCAGGAAACCGTTGTAAACCTAAGATTATAAGGGAAGAATTTAACTGAAATTTTACAAGACAGATCAAATCGGCCAATATGCAAAATCGATACCGATAATCGATTATCACTGCCCACATTGTCCGTGCAGAGAATTGAACGCTTCGGAAACTTTAGTCTTGTTCACGTGTCATGTGATCAGTGACTTTACTGAAAAATACGTAGTTCCTCAAAGTCCCTTTGTGGAACTTGGGGATACTTTATTAAAAATAAATTATTTTACTCTAAACTGACTTGACTTCATGTGAGAGACGGAGTCCAGTTACACGGAATTTTGCGGCGTTACACCGTTTAAATAATTTAACATAATTAAACATTCGGCTGCAGCGACTACCTAGTGGCAACCGGTCTTCTCTACACCTCCGTCACTTTTTCACCAAAGATATTGAGGTGCACACCTATATCACGCAATGCAACAGCGATCTCTATTACATAATCTGAAAGTAGCAACCATCATTGCCGGTTAAATATGTGTTAGCTCCAAAATATTACTTTGTGGAAAGGAGATATAACAAAACAAAATCGATACCGATAACACACATAAGCAGTAAAACCATCCCCAAATGCCGTCATCAGTGGTTGGTTTTACAAGATGGCGGCATGTGGGGATGGTTTTACTGTTTATGTGTGTTATTTTTACGCGTTTTTTGTGAGCAAGAAAGGTAATAGCCTTTCGAAAATTAAATTTGCTTGTTTTATGAAGTTGTGGATTTCTTAGCTGATGCCAGGATCAGTCTTGTTTGGTTATGTGTTGGCTTTTAGGCCGAGTTTCAGATTCTAGGCCTCATTTTTAACTGCCGTTTTAATTTCGCAAATAGCAGCTAGCGGAGAATTGGGATCGAGAGTAGGCCTATTCATTCATGCAACACGGTGTCGAGACTTTTTTTTTTTAATGTAACTAATGTGTGTCGTTAACGAAGTCTTGTTTTTGTACGGTTGCGTGTCTTCCTGTAGTGGTTGAATGCAACGATCAAATGTTGTTAATTCATTGAGTTAACGTCGAGAAAGCCTATTAGCTATAAGGAACCAACGATGTTTTAATTTACCGTGTTTTTTTTAAAGTCCACTTGACTACCACTAAAAAAGGCGACGGACGGACGGGCCACAGCTTCCTTATAATGTTTAAAAGGCTTAACGTTAGAAATTCGACGCGTCGTTCAGTTTGCCGTCGATTCTACCACCAGTCGCGCTGCGAACACCCCGAAAATGAACTGCTCTAGCACGCGGACTGAACTGTGAAAGGTACTCGTGACGCGTGATGCGCGGATTTTAAACTTAAAATATTGCATTGGCACTAAATGATTAAAGTTTAACAACAATGGCTTCATGCTACGTACTACCTCTTTGTCCACTCGACGACAACGCAAAGCCCCCGGAGATTTAATTTCATGAATTTCAAACAGAAAAAGATCCAAGGTACGTGTATATTGTACTGCATAATTAGGTTACGGCTCTTTCTCTTCTCCTAAAAAATGTGTTAAACGATCCTTTGGCGTAGCAGTAAATTGTCCGAAGACTTCAAGAATAGTCACCATTACCGTAAAGTAATGTTCGTTTAGCGCTGCAACACCGGTAAATCTAATAATGAGAAGATATCACGTTTTTGTGCATCCCGCTAACACTAATCAAGGCTACGATTAGGGGTAGTTCGTTCTTCCTGCTTTCACTTCAGCGCATCTCTTGGACGACGTGTCTCGCATGCTACGTGAAACCGAGCGTAAAGCCTTTATGCCTACAGGAAGCTATGGACGGATAAAGTCGTTGCTGTAGTTTTCCCAGCCCTTTCGACTGCACAGAAGAGCACGAATTCGTATTAACACGCTATTACCTCAGCACTGAACGGGAATTCCTCTCAAGGAATCAACACTTTCGCCATCAAAAAAACACAAAAAAACTTAGCCTTCCGAGCCTGCGTTTACGTTTTACGCAAAATACCAAACGGCGCCATTAAATCCAACTTAACCCGTTTTATCCGCTTTAAAACCATCCGCCGTCGTGCATAAATTAAAATCTCATGGCTAACGATTAAGGTCGACAGCCAACCCAACAACATCTTTATTCCTATAGATTAAATACAAACGTGATTCTCTTAGCCTACAGACAGATTAACGGGCAGGGAATTATGCAAACCAGCGGAGCTGTAAAATTCGGTTTTACTCCCGCAGACCGGGAAAACGAAAAGCTAGTGAGGAGGGGAGAAGTTGGGGAGAGGGGGGGGGGGGAACGAGAGGATGAAACTCTTCCCGTATCTCCGTGTACATCCTTATTTTATTGGCTTAAGCGCGTCATCTAATGACGTTCATAACGACGTGTCTATAATTAATATTATTCCATTCCTAACGTTGTACAACAAGACTAAAACGGGAACGTTCAAGATATTTCCGGGAATGGGGGAGTACCGGGAGCGCACGTGACAGGTTCCAAGGGCTGCCACTAGTTAGAGTCATTCAAAACCAGCAGTCGTTTCAGCGTTTAACGCCAAACCAAAAACAACCTGACCCTAACCAATGTAACTTATTTATAGGTTGAGAAGATGCCGGTTTTTTTTTTCGAAACTCATTCCCGGCTTTTTAAAACGGGTCTTATTGGGTTTTAATATTTTATTCATTTTTATTGTTTGTAGGGTTAACTTTGACTTGTGTTTGGGGGGGGGGGAGAGGGGGTACCAATTTGTTTTGCAGCAGCAACTACCGGTATCATTTCAGAGCAACTAGGGCTAGTCAGGACGGAAACCCAAATGGGCTCGAAAAGTAATTAATAAATAAATAAATACGGAGTCCTACCGCTCAGCCATAATGACACGGCTGAGCTAGTAGGATTCCGGCCTTTGGTCTAAAATGTTGTGGGTTCAATTCCCTGCTCAGGCAGTCTGATCTTTATGCCCAAAAGGCAACATAAATAGGTTTGTCATCTGTATTTATCAAAGGCTAGCCCAATATTGTGTACAACATTAAAAAAATGTGAAAAAATAAAAAAAAATTTTAAAAATGTAATCGTAGCGCTAACTGCCAGCAGTGAGGGCGCGGTTACTCAATGACTCGCCTTTGCATTCTCGCCACTAGAAGCTAGGAATCATCGGAAATCACAACATGGCGGCGGTTTTAGCTCTGCCGGCCCGCAACGAAAACAGGCAATAATGTGAGTTCAGAAGCTACTAGGAAAATTGTTTCATCAGAAGGAATTCTTTATCTTATTGTCACGGATTGTAAGACTGCAAGCATTTACTCAAACAATGTCGGATTCAACTAATCCAGGAAGCGTTGTTGCCGTGGCCAGCGACACCTGTCCCATCGCGATTAAATTCCAGCTCCAAGAGTTGCACCCTAAGTGCGCAATTCGGGTTTTAGATAGTGCTAACCAGATTCAACCTCGTCTAACCCTTCATACCCGAGGAACAAGGACCACACCATCGCAACGAGTTAATGCCGTATTTTGCCATACCATCACTCTAAATTTGTCCAATTATTTATTTACGAAATCCTAACAACGTGTTTTGAAAAGAAAAAGATGGGGTAAGCAAGAGTAGAGTTGCGGAGTTTTTGTAAAGGGAAGGGGTGGGGGGAGTGTGACGAGGCGGGAGGGGGTAGGCTATGAAGGCGGAAACTACGCTTTCGGAACACTTCCGGCTTGAAACGCGCTCTCTCTCTCTCTCATAGGAGTTGTACGGATAATCTCTCTCAAGTTTTAAAACCTGGTTTATTACCTCTTGCACAATTTAATTTGACGCGTCGTAATGCCTTTTAAAGCTTACAGAGTTTCGTTACAGAGATATTAAATCTTTTGTAAAGTTGTAAAAAAAAGACTGTTCTGTGCGTTTCTAGGAAGCAAGGTCGTTTGTTTGTATGTTTGTTCGTTCGTTCCTATTTCTTTGACTGATATATTAACGCAGTAACCAGCAACAGCTGTTACTTTAGTTGAATGTTTTTTTTTTGAAAGCTAATAAGCCTTGGGATTCCGATATTATTTTAGCAGATCCAATCTGACATCAATGCCGAGTTGATACGATACCGAACCGATATCTAACCGATGTTTGATACCCGTTTGATTCACTGATAACACTAAGACAAGTTTCTTCGACTATAGCCTAGGTTTTTTAAGAAACTGTTCGTTTAAATCAGTTGACTTTTTTTAAATCAATGATTTAAAACACGATTGGTTATTTGCTGTTTTTACACCAACTATATATCACAGAAATCAACCTATTGGAACAATTGCTCACTTCAAGTTGTTCCGTCTGCTGGAGTGAACGAATTTTTTCGTCACTTTGACCTGTACATTCAAACCAGCGGTCGTTTGAGTGTAGAAAAAGCTAATATGTTGGAGTTTTTAATGAGGAGTTTAAATTAAATTACAGATTTTGAACTTAAGTTTAACGCTTTTGCACGTCAATTTGACAATTTTGTAGCTGGATTTAACACTTTTGCAATTCAATTTAACGTTAGTGGTTTTCAAATTAACACTCT